>PHNY01269592.1:5445-21885 GCA_003724115.2 Anethum foeniculum | reverse complement strand
ATGGAGAACTTGAAGAAGAAGTCTATGTTGAACAGCCACCAGGATTTGTGGATCCTAAACATCCTGACTATGTTTATAGACTTGACAAAGCACTCTATGGACTAAAGCAAGCACCTAGAGCGGTTATCCACCATGACTCTTGATAATTGCAGTACAAATGATTCGTTAATTGACCACGTAATTTGTGAGGTTCCATTATCCTCTCTGATGTTAAATGGTAAGGTGTTTCACATGAGATGTTGTGCTCATATACTGAATCTTATTGTAAAAGATGGTTTGAAGGTAATTGAAAAAGCGATCGAGAGGATACGTGATAGTGTTGTTTACTGGACAGCAACCCCAAAAAGAGAGGAGAAGTTTGAAGAGGTTGCTTGTTAACTACACATAAACTTTGGTAAGAAACTTGAACTTGATTGTGTAACGTGTTGGAATTCAACACACACTATGCTGGAAACAGCCATAGTTTATAAAGATGTTTTTTCTCGCTTACGACAACGAGAACATCACTATAAATGTGTACCAAGTGAGGGTGATTGGCTGATGGGTAAAGAAATTTGTAAAAAATTAAAATTTTTTACTATAGTTATAGAGTTATTTTCGGGAACCAAGTATCCAACTGCAAATTTATATTTTCCTAAAGTATGTTTGATTAAAATGAAAATAACCGAATGGTTGGCTTCTCAAAATGAGGTGATATAGAATATGGCAAGTAAAATGTTGCCAAAGTTTGAGAAATATTAGAATGAGATTCTTGGTATAATGGGTGTTGCTACTGTATTGGATCCGCGGTATAAAACGCAGCTCCTGGAGTACTATTTTCCTCTGTTGTATGGAAGTGAAGCAAGAATAAAAGTTGATACGATCAGAAAAATTTGTTATGATTTGCTTAGTGAATATCAATATAAAACATGTGAAACTGGCGAAACTAGTGATAGCAGTAGCACGGCTAGGGTGCCACCCCTTATGTCATCATCCTTTCATAGTGTAGGTCCAGTTGAAACTTCATTATCTGGGTTTGATTTATTCGTCAAGAAAAATTAGAATTCAAGTAATAGACATGTAAAATCTGAGCTTGACCATTATCTGGAGGAAGATGTATTACCAAGAACTGAAGAGTTTGACATCTTAAGTTGGTGGAAATCAAACGGGCTTAAGTACCTTACTCTACAATTAATAGCAAGAGATGTTCTAGCTATTCCTGTATCAACTGTTGCTTCTGAATCAATATTTAGTACCGGGGGTCGCATACTGAGTGCACACCGTAGTAGGCTTACACTGGAAGCTTTGATGTGTTCACGTGACTGGTTATGGGCAAATATATTAGGTAAATAATACTAACTTTTCTTATTGAATTTGTAAATATAAATGAATGTGATCGTGTATCTATTTTTTTATGATTTATAGTAATTTTTATTACTTTATGTCACTAGGCAATTCTCCATCGACTATAGTTGCAAGAGAACAACATGATGATTCTGTGTTAGAGCCTTAAAGGTGATGATTGATTCAACTTAATTTGCAAGTTTTGTTTTTAAAGTATATTTTTACTTTTAATATCTTAATACATATGACTTGCATATATCAATAATCTAACAAAAGTTTATATTAATTATAGGACTAGGATTTACCTGATCCGGAGAAGATGAAGACTTTTTTCATTTATTTTTGTCTTGGATTTTATCAAGAGCTTTGAATTGTTAAGACTTTAAGTAGAAGTACTTTGGATTCTACTATAATGTTTTAATGTTAACTTTAAGAATTTTTCATTCTACTAAAATGGTACACTGCATGCACGTACTCATATCTTGTAGATATGAATAAAATCCTCTTTTAAATTCTAAATATTAACAATATACATACATTAATTTTGGCTTTTAAAATGAATAAAATATTTTTTTAAGAAATTTTAATAAATTACATAATATTAATTTTAGATTTAATGTTCTAGATACATATATTTTAAATTATATAAAAAATTAAAATATATATTAGAAAACAAGTTTGCGGTAAAATAGGCGGGAAAAATGGGGCGGGGAGATGAGATATCCCCGTGGGGCGGGGACGGGGTTTAAAATTAATTCCCCGCGGGAAAACGGGGCGGGTATGAGAATAAAAAATATATATGCAAAACGGGTATGGGAATTAAGATCCCAGCCCCGAACCCGCCCCACTAAGAACCCTATATGCATTTAAACAACCAAACTCGACCTAAATTCTTTGACTATTAGTAGTTTGGTTATGCTTTGTGAAACTGAGCAATAAATGGAAAACACACAATGTGTTTATATAGATATTTGATGATAAATTTCTTGCATATACTAACTTTATATAATGGGTGATCAGTCTTTGCAATTTACATATTTTTGAGTTATTTTCAGGAATCATGCAAAATATTCTATTATTTGAAATGTATACTCATGTAAAATACACTAGGGTGTTTTTTTTCTTTTTCCGTAGCAGCAGAAAGTAGAAAATTTTTTAACTTGATGATGCAGTAGTGCACCAGAGATGATAGAGAAGTATGATCCAACTATAAGATTACCCTCAAAATCCCTAATCCTGGTGCGCGTTGTCTGGCCATCCCAAGTACCATATCCAGCTTTCTTAATATATTGCACATTCCTCTTCTTGTTCTTGTTATTCTTGTTCTTGTTATCATAATTGGTCGCTCTCTTGGTTAAGTAACAAACAACCTTTTCAAACTTTCCGCAAGAGACTTCGTAGAGTATCCAGGGATAGTTTTAGGGATCAAAAACTTGCCACGGACTGGAATTAGGACCATACAATTGTCTCTCCCCAATTACCTTAGAAGAAACATGTTTCCCTAAAACTTTAGGCTTCAAGTATAAATTTATGAGTTCGTTTTCGAAAGGATTAAAACGAAATCCCGGATCTAAATTCATATCCATCAATCGAGAGAATGAGGGATTACTGATAAATGGAAAAATAGAAAAATACAATGAGAGAGACAAATTACTACGGAAGAGAGATTATTGATTACTGGGACATAGTGATAGAGAGTACACAGATAAACAGAGAGAGCACGCGGAGAATTGATTGACAAAGAGAGAGAAACTTACACATTTCTCCGAAGATTCTGAGAGACTAATCCTAATATAGCCAAGTACGCCGAGAGATTAGGCAGAAAATTGAAATAGAAAGATAGACGTGAAATCAGTGATCAACGCAGTTAGAAACATCCAAGCGAGTATACATTGACAGGCTTAACCGCTTTCTCAATTGGAACTCCACGTTTATTTCGATATAATATAATATTTATGTTCTAATTATTTGTTTAACAAATAAAATATTAAATTACAATTCATAAGTATAATTTATTATTTATTATAATTAAATTGCAACACTTAATATGGTAATTAAATTTGCTAATGTTTAATTTATACAAAATATATTGGAGACACCGTTTGATTAGTATATATATGATAATGAAGCATCTTGTTTCCTAGTAGATATGGATGTAAGAGTTCCTATTGATCCAACTATATTTTTGGAAGCGATGAGATCGCAAGATTATGAATCATGGACGAAAGGCATGAAAAATGAAATTGAATCAATAGAAAAGATCTGAGTGTGAGAGCTGTATGATTTGCCTAAAGATAGAAATTTCATAGGTTAATAATGGATTTTGAAACGAAGATATAAAGTTGATGGGCTATTGAAAAATTTAAGGCCCGCCTAGTTGCAAAAAGTTTCACATAAAAATTAGGAATAGACTATCATGCAATATATTTTTCAGTGGCAAAGTTCGTGTCGATAACAATTATATTGACTTTAGTGGCTTGTCTTGACCCCATTGAAATAAAGAAATAGCAGGTCTGATGTATAATATATTATTTGAATGAATATAAGATTTCAAGAAGCCCTTGAGGAAACTTATGTCATCGTAGTAAATTGGACCTTCATATATCTTAAAGGAACTGTAGATGTCTGTATTTGATATCATAAAGGTTAGTTTATTTTTTGATTCAGATTTCACATGTTATTTAAAATTGATGGTATTCAAATGTTCATGGAATTTTTTTGTATTTGATAAAATGATTGATTTTATGAATTTGCTAGTGTATTTTATGTCTTATAAAATCTTAGCAAAATGCATGAGATTTTGAAGAATTTGTTGAAATCTCTATATAAATCAATAAGATACTACGAGGTTTTTAACAACTCAACTAAAATTTGCGTATAATTAAAATCAGTAACAATCATCTAAAATTTATATATTGTTATGAATTCTCTCAAAAATAAATTGAATACACCCCCTAACAAACTCAAAATTTTAACTGCACATATATTTACTATATTGTCCCGTGTTAAACTGTTATGAACTTTTTATCGTTTACTTTAGTTAAACTATTGTAAATTTTGTCATAGAAATCAACATACATCATAGAGTATCTTGCCTCATCAATTCTTCTTAAACTAGCCTATATGGGTGTTAAAAGCTCCAACTGAAGATCTTAACTTTCCTCTAGTTAAGTGTCATTATCGTTTTCATTGATGCATATATATATTTTTCGGATGTTAATCCCTGAAAATATCCATCAAGGGAATTTGTTAGTTGTCAGATGATTTGTTATCATACAAAGCCACCTTTCTATGTAAACTAGCATAATGCAGCTCTAACTAGTTTGGAGCGAACACGAGCAAAAATAAGTTAATATTTATTCCTTGTAACAAGTATGTAAAATACAATAAAAAAAGGATCTCCAATAGAAAGATAAAAACATTGATTAAGTGAGTTATTGATATGAAAAAAAATCAAGAGGAAATAACATTAGCTTAACACCTGTAAAAACAAATCAATAGTATGAATCCAGCCTACACTTAGAAGTCAATTCAAGCATCAATTAAAATTTTTAACTTTATTTTCCTTTTTAATCACGAGACAAAGGATTTCAATTACATATGTATATGTGCGGTATATGTTTTTTTTCCTCGGAATGATTGTCAAGTGGCTTTATTTTAAGTCATGTAATATAATAGTCTTTTTACTTTGTTTTTTATTTTTATATGCTTAATTTCTTCAATTGGAAAATCATGTTAGTTTTCTAATGTCTAGTTAAAGTTGGCATATCTCAAGAGAACAAATTGTTGACTTATTTCATGATTGCGAATCAACTCACAAAGGCGTCAATACCTAAGGTTTTTCATGAGCATATTACTCATTTGGGTGTCAGCTTATGCGACACTTTAGTTTAGTGGTAGTTTGTATTTTGGTATTTTATATTATAAACATTGAGTTGTTATGTTCAACAGAATACAATTGATAAAATTTCATTTCATTATATGTTACTTTACTTTTATTCAATTTCTTATGGTTTAACGTTGAGTTAAGAAAATTGGAATTAATGATTGACTCCAGACTAATTGAAAATTTGACATAATATAGATCATATTGTATGAAATTTTCATGTCATTCACCAATACTTTGTTTCATTTCGTTAAATATATTTGTGTAATGATCAGGAAAGATTTAATCACCATGACAATGCTAAATGCCACCTGAAGCTCATACGAATATAGTTGATAGACCGAATTGTTTTTAGTAAAATCTAAAGGTGAATGAATAGCATCACAGTGAACACTAGTAAAGATTTGTATAATTGATTTCAGATTCATATCCAGCCTAAGTAGAAGATTGTTAATATTATTTTAATAATAATAATAATAATAATAATAATAATAATAATAATAATAATAATAATAATAATAATAATTTATATAGGTTGTATGTGACTATCCGGGTCAAATCCAGAGTCTTATTTAAAAATCGGGTCAAGATAAACCGATATATACTAGTTTAAATATAATAACTTGGATAATACAAAAGCCCACCACATCCCTAAAAGATAACGATTTGTTTGTGCACTTAGTAGTAGTAGTTTGCCTTATAAATTGAACGAATCATTCCAGTCTAATCAATGTGTGACTGAGATGTTACAATACATATATTAACGATTTGTAATTGAAAGTTTGAAAGTGATAACCAAACCGACCAAAACGAAGGTCTACCAAAATATAATTCATTGGTGTACCAATTATATCTCGTTATTATACTTCATCCCTGGATATAATAGTTGGATTAGAATAAATAAATAAATATATAATAAAAGAATTTTTTACCGTGTGCCAAATGGCACACAATAAGGATGAAAATTTATGAGTTTAACTTGTTTTGATTGTTCCATTTCGTAAGTAGTAGTGGACCCCTGCATGCACAAAAATTAGGATGTTGACCCAAAATGTCACTATTTGGAGGAGAAATGTCCCAAATGTCACAATATAAAAAGATGGTCTAAAATGTCACTTCAAAACGCAACTTCATGTATTATTTTGCAAAACGCAACTTCGTCTTGTGTTTCCCTTATTTTGTTTTCTTTTATTTATTGTGTACAGGCAACTTCAAGTTATGTCTTCAACTTTTATTATTTTTTAATTTTTTTCTTACCCAAAACGCTAGATAATATTGTGTTTCCAAGCTTAAAACACTACTTTAAGTGGTGTTTTGTTCAGATTTTCTTCATATAATATTTTAATATTTTAAAAACCCAATTGATGAACCCTTAAATTAAAAATAACAGTTAATAATTAGAGTTTGGTTCCTAGGGTTTAGGTAGATTAAATTAGGGTTTAGGCTCAAGGGTTTAGGGCCATAAACCCTAGCACGTTGTGTTATTTATTTTTTTAAAAATGTTTCTAAAATTCAAGTGAGGAATTATTGAATCCTAAAATATTAAAAATTGTTGAATTAGAGCCCACACTTGAATTTCAAAATTTTAATATAAGAATTTAATATTTTTAAAACTCAAATCGGAAATTGGTGAATTCTAAAATATTAAGAACCGTTAATAATTAGAGTTTGGTTCCTAGGGTTTAGGGCCCTAAACCCTAGCTTAAATTAGGTTTTAAACTCTAGGGTTGAGGCCATAAACCCTAAATCGCTATGTTATTTATTTATTTTTTTCCCCTAAATATTTCTAAAACCCAAATGGGGAATTGTTGAACCCTAAAATATTAAAAATTATTGAATTAGGCCCACACTTAAATTTTAAAAAAATAATTTAAAATTATAATATTTTAAAACTAATGAAAACATATTTTTAAGTTGTGTTTTATTGTTAAAGCGTAATATCAAGTAATGTTTACGAGTCAACGGGTTTCAAAATATAACTTGAAGTTATGTATTTAATTAAAAATTAAATAAATAAAATTGACCAATACGCCACACGAAGTGAAGTTTTGATGGTTTTTTTTTTTCAAAACATTACTTGATCCTGGATTTTAGAATGACATTTGAAGTCATATTTTGAATTTGTGATATTTGATAGTAGTATATTTTTCTCCTAAATAATGGTACACAGATGAAATAGCCCAATTAATCAAATAGGTGTGCTTTGGTCACACAGAAAAACCGATAAATAAACAGGGGTTAGACGTTTGACTGAAGGTATTGTAGATCAACAAAATCAAGCTCAGTATCAAATCGGGCTTGTAATGGCGGACGCGATTAAACCTAAAGTGAAGCCACGCCCAATTATACGCATTGGTTTGTTCATCATCTCTCACAGCACCCTATTCAGGTACTCTCTTCCTCTCTTCTCTCTAATTTATATGCATATTGTTATACATATACACCGTAACTCTTTATCTCTATGCATATGCTGTAGCTCACTTTATATCTTCAGCTTTTTTCTATACACTAAAGCAAAAAAATTGATACTTGATGGCATTGAGTAACAAATTATTGTTTTTGGGTGTTTCAGTATTGTGTGCTGTGTAGCAGGGGTTTTGGCTCTGTTGTTGCTACCTGTTCTTGCCAAAAATACTTACTTCTCTGAAAATGCCCTTATGCCAGGTTCGTGTTTTTTCACTCAAGTCATATTTTGTGTTTTTACATTAAATTGCAATGTAGAGCTTTCTTAGTAGTTGATACTTTGCAGTCTTCACTGTTTAGCATTATGTGGCGATATTGAAACTATAAGATTAAGTTTCGAAAAAGTTTTTCGAAGATGAGATTAAAAGGTAATGGATAGAAGGGAAGAGAATTTTACTCTCTCTATGTAGATGCCTTGATAATGATGGAAAACAAATGGGACTTCATAGAAACACCAATATCAAAGTGTGAATTTCAGAGTGGTTTGTATATTATCGCCATAGTGGTATAAAGATTTAAAGATTGATTGTGAGAGACATGGAAAGCCTTGAAGATTTTTTTACATAGATTAGCTCTTGAGTTGTGCTTGGATGATTGTAATCTGAACTACAAATGTCGACTAATTTATTAAATTAACTAACTATAAAATGTTATGATCAAAGTTGTAGACTTCCCGTTATTTTAGTTTTCCCAGGTCAGGTGTGGTTCAAGTTCTTACAGTTGCAACTTCTTCTTTGCCAATAGGGAAATTTTGAAAATTTTGAATATGTGAAACTGAGGCCCATTTACATTCAAAAGAATTGCCTATGGCAACATGATTCTGCACTGTATGATTACAATAGATTTGACTTGTTGATTGCTTGGTGATGTAATATAGATTCTTCAAAATTAAGACCAATCCCCATGATGTACTTTGGACAATTCTGAAAATGAAATGCTTGAAACTGGAGTGTTAATAAAGCTTAAGTGAAAGTTTTTTACAACTTATTAATTGAAAACTGAGGAAACAGAAGTAAAAAATAAAATAAAAGATGAGAAAAAGATTGCCACATGGCAGATTTTGTTCAGGAGTTACAGATGTTATAGATTGCTTACAGTATTGATACTTGCCCTTTTGCAGGTTCTGCCATGTCTATGCTATCTGGCAAGAATGTTGTAGAGGCTGATAGATTTGTTAAAGAACTAAGTAGCTTGGGTTTGAAATCTCCAAGCACAGACTTGTATGTACTTCCATGATTTTCTTGGAGTTCTAATGCACTGTCTTTTGTTTTCATATAAACTACTGTCATGGAGAGTAGTGTGTTAATTTCTCACCTAAAAGGAATGGCAAACACTTTGAATGATGTTACTTTATTGGATTAATATGTATAATTGTAATATTCTTGAAAATTCAGAATTTTCACCTTGCTCACACATCATTGCAGAGAAATTCCAAAATTGATTGCAAGGCGTATGGCAGATTTGGGTGGTGAAGTTAGTTATCACAATTTCCATCCTCAATCAAAATATATCCATCCCCTGCATTTTTTTTCAAGCCCTGATCCTGATATGGTTGAAGCAAATTATAGTTGTTCATCATATGGTGTTAATATCATTGGCATTGCTAGAGCTCCACGCGGTGATGGAAAGGAGGCTATTGTCTTGGTAACACCTTACAATTCTGCAGATATTAGTTTGGGCGAGGCTATGTCACTGGGTATTGCATATTCAGTATTTTCATTGTTTACGCAAGTAAGTTGGCTAGCTAAGGATGTTATATGGGTTGCATCTGATTCAAGGCATGGTGAATATGAGTCAATTGTTTCTTGGCTAAGAGACTATCACTCTCCTTTATTCAGTGGTTTGGAGAAGCTGAATGCCAAGGCGTGTCGTGAGAGTCTCGTCACAGGAAATGAAGTGTCAAATAGTTTTTTGCGAGGCGGGACAATGGCAGCTGCCCTAGTCATTAAGGTTGCAGACAAAAGTGAGGTGTTTGACAAGGATGCACTAAGCATCTATGCCGAGGCCTCCAATGGGCAAATGCCGAACCTAGACCTCATTAACGTTGTAAATTATTTAGCAGTACATTCGCAAGGTTTCAATGTTAAGGTGGAGAAATTGCCATCTTTGCTGGACTCCAAGTGGCTTAAGGTTCTTGGTAAAGCTATTGAGTCACTAGGAAAAATTGCTAGATATTTGAATCCTCAATGGAAATTTGGTATCCCTGTTGCAGACTATGTTGAAGGCACTGCTACACTTGCTAGTTCTCTGTATAATCAGGTTATCCTCTCTCCCTTTCTTTAACCTTCACTAAATCCCTAGCTTTCGGGCTCTTGGAGGTGCGTGACATTACTGAAGTTGGAAACAGTAAGATGGATAAATATTATCAGAACTGATGCAATCTTTTGTGTTTCTATGTATTTTGGATAGGCTTTAGGTGTTCCAACTGGTCCTCATGGTGCTTTTCGTGATTATCAAGTTGATGCGGTTACTTTGGATATTCTGCCCAAGATCTCTTCTTACCATAAAGCCAGGCGCAATGAATTTCTTTTGCATGGCGCCAGGTCAGTATTCCTTTAGGATATCTTTCTTTGTCATGATTCATTTTGACAGAGCTGAAGACTTGAAATTGCTTAATGGAAATCAGTATACTAAATCTGGGTTTTTTTTGAGAAACACTGGAAACTGTTAAAGATACTAGTAGGAAACTAGGAACGGTTTGAATTTTGCAAAAAGCATCTTTTGGCCCAAGAACTTTACTCATTTTTTCTATGTAGTCTATGAAATTTTAACTTCAAATTAATAACCCGGAACTCGGTTGCCGTTATATTAAAAGGTCCTTCACTAACAGAAGTGTAACAGAAACAAATGAAAATACATCTGGCAAGTGACACGTAGACGGAGACATCTGATGTGGCATGTGTGCCTCTTCTGTGTGTATACATGCACCTGAACATCTTTTTACTCAAATTTATCACGAAATACCTCCATATTCACTATCTTATCATTTTATTCTTCCCTCTGGTCTGGGTTTTATGTCTTCCTTCCTTTATATACATGTAACGTATATGTTTAACTCTAGAGAGAAGAATCGACCATGCATGTATCTGATGCACACAGCACAACGTAGTGTTTGACTCATGCCACTGCTAAAATAGATAAGATACGAATAATGTAACACTTGAATCATATGATTCAGTTTTATAGGCACAAGGCACTTAAGAATCACACTATAGTTTTGACATGTAGAATTCTTAGCAACACTCCTCTTAACCAAGCAGGACAAGTTGGAAAAATATGACATGTACTAAAAATACCACATTATAATTATAAAATTTTCATGCAATATATGTGACATGGATATTACAGCTCCAGATGTACTGGCTGTAAATGTAGAAATAATGATTAAAAATTATTCAAATATCTTAGTACATGTGTTGCTAAAACTCAAATATTATAAATTGTAATGACCAGAGCAACTACACCAACATAAAGTAAATCATGTCAAATTTGCAAATGTATTAAACTGGCTGTAGGTTTCGAAACGATGAAAGCGGGATAAACATTTCATATTTTGAAACATCCATGGCAATTGCCGTACCTGGCCTCTGCTTTCTGCTTTCTGCTTTCTGCTTTCTGCTTCCTGCACTGAGCGTCGTACTTCTTGATTTGTAGAAATGTCAGCATTACTGGCCTGACAAACATATCCATCTTCCAAAGCCAATGACTCCATCTTTTGACGAAGGCGTTCAGTTTGATTTAGAGGAACCAGACTTCCAGAAAATATGCAGCAGTTTGTATTCTTGTCAAAATATTCGTTTTTTGGCAACAGTAGATCCACTCCTGCTCGCATATTGGCCCAAACCTTGTTGCTTGAATCTAATCAGAAATGTTAGATAACTTCCTTATTGCCTTTAATAGGCTGGCATTGGCTCTAGTGTTCCTAATCATTTTTTCTTTGATTGTCACAATTTTCAACACCAGAAGCTTATCCAAGGCCTGAATTTGCTCCCTGCTTCCAACATCAGCAAATGATAACTGTCTGTTACACCAGCATTATCGAATGAGTAAGAGGAGCCTTTTTTTGGTTGTGTAAATGGAACTCTAGAGCTGCCTCCAACAGGGTTAGGAGAACCGTACCTTATCATGTATCCATCATAAGCTATTCCACCTCCAGCCACCATTTCTTGGTTGTCGTTCCACTTTCTTACGGAACCTGTTCTTTCAGTATAGTTTTCGACATAGGATATTACACACATTATAATTTGTTATAATGCCAGCGAATAATGACTTGCAGATTGTGGTAAATAGCGATATAAGTGTTAAGCTGGAAATAGTGTCACTATTCATATACTTTCCACTTCCTTTAGCTTGTCTGTGTAGTAGCTTAGTCAGCAATATGTGCGTGTCCACATTATCCTTAATAGCATATATACTCCACGGATGAGGTGATATGCAAATTGCTTTAACCCGTAGACCCTCATTCTTCACAAATTTCACACCAACTCCTTTAATTACAGCATATTTATATATCGCCATCTTGAATTGTTCTACATTGTCAAATACCATGTGTAGTGCAAATTGTGGAATATTTGTTGATTCATCGAAATATAGTCATCTTCTAATTATTTGTCCATACTTTGTCCACATTTGAATAACCCAAATCTTTAGCATTAGATTTTATATTTAGCAATGACAAATGATCAAGTCAAAATGCTTATCTACAACATCGAGTGCACCACCCCAATACCAGGACTTTTCTTTATTGTCATTCCATTTAATCAACTTCCCTCCATGATAAATAACTAATTTCACGAATTTTTCACCCATCCTGCATAATAAATCCCAAAATAAAATAACCAAACATAACATACATTCAAAGAGTCCTCAAAATTTGAAAGTGAAACATTGCTGTAGTAATTCTGGACAAGAAAAATGTGAAGTTCCCCCATAATTATTGAAATAAACAATACAACAGAAGAATATATACACTTAAATAGGTCACAACATAAGTATAGTTCATATGTCAAAAGATGCATTTTGCCTTTGAATTTCTATAACATGTTTTATGGAAACCTGAGTTTTGGTTTGTTGCAGGTTAGTTGAAGGAGTCACACGATCTGTTAATAACCTCCTGGAGAAGTTTCATCAGTCCTTCTTCTTGTACCTTTTGACGTCTCCTAATAAATTTGTGTCAGTTGGAGTCTACATGATTGCTTTTCTGCTGCTAATTGCACCCCTTCCGGTAGTTGCTGCTTCTCTCTATTCCGATGCGCACAAATTTACCTCTGGAATAAAGACTAAAGAAGTTACTTCAGCGGACTTTGTTGATGGGCCTACCATCAATTCTAAATCATGGAGATGGCTTTACGCTGCAAAAACAGTGTTCGCTATCCACTTGTGGGGTTTTATTGTTACAGTGCTTCCCTTCTTCATTTGTCAGATTCCAAATTGCTCAGCAACAACCAGCTTGTCAATCTGGACTGCATCTTCCGCTTTCAGCCTTATTCTCATGCACCTACTTCTGGGCTCACCTTTTGTAACTGCTAGCGTACCTCAGTATGAGGGTAAAGAATGGCTTCTCCTAAAATCCGTAACTATCACAGCTGCATTTATAGGATTATGCTTAATGTCCGTCATAAACTTTGCCACAGCAGAAATTGGAGCTCTTCTAACAGTTCCAATGTGTTTGATGGCTAGACCACTAAAGCGAGATTTTAATGCTCACTCAACAAAAGCATTTGCCCGGGGTGCTTTGAATCTGGTGGTGCTACACATTGGATTTCCTGCGGCTGCATATTTTCTAATGAAAGGTGCATTTGAAGGTTTTGACAGCATTAGTTTTGGTGATTTCTGGTACTGGGTGGAGTCTCTGTGGGTATGGAACAGTGCCACATACATATACATATGTATGGCTTATATTCCTTGCTGGGTTTTATGCATTCATATTTTGCTACATCCTTGTTAACCAGTTTTGCTCCCGTTTGTACACTGTACTTTCGTGCCACTAAATCTGAAAACCATTGCCGCTAATGTTTAGTATCAATGCCTAGTTTCCCTCCCATAGTTCACATATAAAAATGTTTGTTGTTCAGTCACTTCGGCTTTATCAAGAGAGTAAGCTGTTGGTTACTTCATTATTTTCCTTGAATTAATTAACTGAAATATAAATAGGTATTTCGGTCACTTATTTTAACCGAAGTGTTTTGATTTTATTTTTTTGTATATTGATATTTCAGAGTTTCGAGACTACAATATCACAGCTATTTCTATTAAAATATAGTTTTTTTTTTTGGAAAGAAAAATATTAAACCAAGTCAAACTAAATATGCGCAGTATGATCCGCTTTGGATCTGAATAGGATAAGATGTACGCAATCATGTCACTATCCTAAGAATAGGAAAATTGTTATCGTTAATAAAAAGTGAGGAGGGTATATACTGTTATCGTTAATAAAAAGTGAGGAGGGTATATACAGAATGTATATACAGAATGTAACATAAAAATAAATGTAACATAAAAATACCGAAATCCCTTTATCTGAGCGGACTTACCTGTGATGATGTCAATATACTCATGTAACCCACCGAAAATCACGAGACCCGGCCTCTAATACTTTAAAACGTCATCTTCAATCAGCCTTGTCTAATGTCATATCATCTGTGAGATTTAAAGTCGTAATATCTAAACTCAATTGGTCTTGCCACGTCCTACGTGGTCTACCTCTATTTCTCTTCCCTCTAACCAAAATACTTTCAACCTTTCGAATCGATGCTGAAGTGCATATATGCCCATACTGACGCCACGTCCTACGTGGTCTACCTCTATTTCTCTTTCCCCTAACCAAAATACTTTCAACCTTTCGAAACGATGCTGAAGTGCATCGCCGTCTTATATGCCCATACCGACGTAAACGCCCCTCATTTAGTTTCTTAAAAATAAACTCAATACCAAAAAACTCTTCTAAAAGCCTCATTCGATATATAATTAGACATGATGCAGTCATAAATTCACTGTAACATACGCATTTCCGTCGTTTCCAACCTATACTCTTGAGCTTTTCTCAATACCAATATTCAGATCCATATAATAATGACAGTCTAACTACCAGTTCATATAATTTACCCTTCAATTACAAAGGTACACTCTTATTACACAACACACCAATAGTAACCCTCCATTTAACCCAAACGGCCTTAACACGACGTGTAATATCGAGATTAATATCACTGTTGCTCTGTATCACTAGATATTTGAAACTATCAGTTTGTGGCACATGATCGTTAGAAATACAAATTGCAACCTCATCCGCATGATTCCTTCGCTGAAATTTGTCCAAGGTATTCTGTCTCACGCCACCGTTCTAAATGTGCATTAAATTCACATCTAGATTTGGTTATTAACACAATATCATCAGTAAAAAGTATACACCAAGGCACATGAGTTTGAATGTCACGGGTAAGCACATCCAAAACAACAACGAAAAGTAGGGGGCTCAATACCGACCTGATAAAGTCCTACCTCAATTGGAAAATACTGAGTATCTCCTAATAGCGTCCGAACACATGTCCCTACATCTGAATACGTATCTTGTACAATGCAGATATACATACCCGGAACCCCTTTAGCTTCTATGAAGGAAACTCCGACCTGCAAAATATATAAATAAATTAGATAGTGCAAAATATAGAAATTGGAGAGTAAGAAAGGGGTTCCGGATATATTATGAGCAAACAATATTTTCTATGCTTATTTTCCATGGCTTCCACCACTATATATGGGCAATATAATAAAGCCTCCACCCCCTCAAATTGTAACCGCCCTATTAAAATCACAAAATAAATACAATTTAATTCCCATAAGTTACATATATAATAATCATCCATATATATGTACTTTTGTAACTCCCATATCACAAATAAATATTTATTATTATATTTGCAAAGAAGTCAAAACTAACATCTCCCACTTGAAATCTTTGTCAAATATTTTTCTTGACTCCCACCTTTTCTGGAGTCCATATGTGCTTTCGCTATTCATCACAATTTACGCATTTCTAACTCAAATCAATTTACGAATATAATTGACTAGGCGTCTTTTCCAAAAACTTACCGTGACAATCACTTTCAATCAGTTTACACGTGTCACCGGTGTTCTTTAAAACAATAATCACCATGTCATGAACTTAACATCTCAAAGTTCAATAAAAACAACAATATAAATTGTTTCTCAAATTTATGACTAGTGAGAATGTACATCACATTTTCACTTTTACCTTCAACACATTTAAATTCCTCGCTTCTCCACCAAAATTAAATTAGTGTCCCAAACTTGAATTCGTATTATCAATATCACATTCGATGCTTAAACTGCAATAATCAACAAATTCAGGCACGTCTGCCTAATAACCGATTTATACAATGTACATTCCAAGTACTTGATCATGATCTTTTTTTACAGCCTCTTGTCGGCCTCAATCAAAAAATTGATTTCACAATTGAATTCGTATTATCAAAATTCTAACCATATAAAATTTCACAAAGATAAAAATATTCTGAACAAACTCCCACTTTTCAAAGTGTAGACACAATCGTCATTACAAAATTTTCAAAATAGCTCCCAATTTTCGAAATACAGACACAATTGTCTAATTCTTTCTTCACATGAAAAATTTGCAACTAGGCAAGTCTCAAATTTAAAACAGACTTATTAGTCTTATATATTATTTCCAAAATTCACTTAAGAACTTGTGAATTTTCTATCTTTATAATGAACACACAACTCCCACA
>PHNY01269554.1:5756-27041 GCA_003724115.2 Anethum foeniculum | reverse complement strand
TCGGGTTGATATTTTTTCAACCCAAATATATATCGGGTTGAAAAAAATCGGTTTGGATCGGCCGAAATAGGGTCGGTTTGGATCGGATTGGTCGGGTTGGCCAACCCGTGTACACCCCTATATTCAGCAGTGAAGTGTTATGTCTCTTGCTTCCTTTACTGACAAGGGCGGGTGTGTGAATGCGTTTAACTAGGGTAAAAAAAAATCGATTTGTTTTTATGTAATGTCTTGACAATTGACAGAAAAATCAGCTAAGATGTGAATATAGAAACAAAAGGCCAAGTAGCCCTACAAAGTTTACCAGTTAATTTTAATTAACAGTAGTTATTTAACTAATAGTAACTAATGTCAGCCGCAAGCTCCATCTAATTGCCAAATAAGAAGATACATGCAGTAAATCAAAACCTCCAAGCATAACTGTCGTTTCCTCATTTATATATACATTATAGTATTAACCCTTTCCCTCTAATAAATTCATATTTGTCGGTATACACGGACTTTTATGGATAAGCTAGAACAGCAATGCCCCCAACAGCGTGAATGCATGATGAATATATATATCCGCTGATACATAGAACTAAGGGCATATTATGTTCATGTGGAGATGATAATTGTGTGTAAAAGACAGAGGCTGCTAATCTTGTTAAATATTTTAGTCATTTTTAATCATTATGCCTGCAAACCAAAAAGGACACCAGATTTATTTATTACAAAGTTTACAGGCTGCTCGAGTCTTTTAAATTTTAAAGACACACGAATAAAGGCATATGCGCCCTTGGATCTTTATTTCCAGGGTACCTACCTAACAAACATGAAGTTGAATGTTTGATTTTTTTAAATGTTTAGGGACTCTTTTCATGCAACGACTTGAAGGCAACTTTTCTAGACTACTAACTAGTTTTTCTACTATAAATAACGAGCCTGCTTAACAGCAAAATCATACTCAAAAACAAAATATGGCTTCTATGCATCCATTAACCCTTGCAATCCTCTTTCTCTTCATTCAAACACTCTCCTTCAGCTTTTGTCAAGCTACTGTTCCTGCCAATGAAACGTTCAAATTTGTAAATGAAGGAGAGTTGGGGGAGTACATTAGTGAATATCTCGGAGATTACCGAGCTCTAAGTGTTTTCACATCTCCATTTCAACTTTGCTTCTATAACCAAACACCTACCGCATTTACCCTATCTCTTCGTATGGGCTTGAGGCGCACTGAGTCGCTCATGCGCTGGGTTTGGGAAGCTAATAGAGGAAATCCAGTTGATGAGAACGCCGTGTTCTCATTCGGAACTGACGGGAACCTAGTACTTGCACACTCCAACGGGAAAATTGCCTGGCAAAGTAATACTGCCAACAAAGGTGTAGTAGGTTTCAAAGTACTTCCTACTGGTAATATGGTGCTTTATGATTCTAAAGGCACATTTTTATGGCAAAGTTTCGATTCTCCAACTGATACTCTCTTAGTGGGGCAGTCTCTCCGCGTTGGGGCTGCCACAAAGCTTGTAAGCCGGGCTTCTCAAAATGAGAATGTAAATGGGCCTTATAGCCTTGTAATGGAGCCCAAAGGAATAACTATGTATTACACTCCTATCAACTCTCCAAAGCCAATACCTTATTTTACATTCTCACAGTGGTTTAACATTACTAAAGGGGCCACCATACAGAATATGACATTTCAAAGCGAAAATGAGTATGATGAAGGTTTTGCTTATCGTCTACTATTTGATTTGGGCGTAGCTAATTACCGCTATAGCGCTGGAGGCGGGTTTTCGAGGATCAAATATAATACAACATTGTCATTTTTAAGATTGGAAATGGATGGGAACATCAAGATATATACTTACAATGACAAAGTTGATTATGGTGCATGGGAGGTAACATATACTTTATTTTCTAAAGATTCTGATGCCTCAGAGTGTCAGCTACCTATGAGATGTGGGAAGTTTGGGCTTTGCGAAGACAGCCAATGCGTGGGTTGTCCATCACCCAACGGACCAGCTTTGGCTTGGAGTAAGAGCTGTGAAGCACCCAAGATATCATCATGTGCTGCAAAGGACTTTCACTACAATAAACTTGAAGGGGTGGATCATTTCATGGTAAAATACACAAGGGGAGATGGGCCTGTGAAACAAAATGATTGTGAGATGAAATGCACAAGAGACTGCAAGTGCTTGGGCTATTTCTACCATCTAGACACATCAAGATGCTGGATTGCATATGATCTAATAACTCTCACTAGAGTTGACAACTCCAAACATTTGGCCTATGTAAAGGTGCCCAATTAGTAGCTGACTAATGCAGCTCATGTGGCTAATAATCTGGATTTTAATCTCTGTTTTGTTCTTGTAATTGTTTTATTTTGCTTTGTTTGCATCTTTTTTTTTCCCATAATGTGTGGGAACTTATTTAACGAGATAATATTTTCGGTCTGTTCCTTTCCGTAGGTTGAAATTTTTCAAAGAAAAGTGAATAGTATTGCCTTTATCTAGTTTAATCATTTATTTCAATTGAAATCTTAAAGATAATTTTATTAAAAAGATTTTGATTCACTCTCTAAACTAATACACTATAAACAATTTAGTTCCTATTTTTTTTTTTTGAATTTTAGTTCCTATTAGTTTAATACAAGGTAACATAGACATGTTCATTAGAGGAAATCTTATCTATTTATATCTTCAATATATAAAATTTATCAGTGGAAATAAAAATAAAAATGTAGAAATAGGAGAGTATATATAATAATTCACTGATAAGAAATACAAAAGGGGGTGAGACTCAGTGGCGGATCCAGGAATATTTCGGAATGGGTTCCTTTTATAAATATTTTGCTCTAATGCTCTCGATTAGTCACTCTGGCACTAGTAACACATCGGCAAACATCGAGGGACAGAGTTGAAGAGGGAGTTTTGTATTCTTTTTCTTTTTCCGGGCTGCTGGAATAGAATTACAAATTGTACTTGATTTTGTTCTTTATGTTTTTAATGTTTTAGACTATCATTTATTGGACTTTTCCTCTTTTATTTGAAAGAATTAGTGGGTTTTCAGTGAATTTCTTCTTTCTTCTTCAAAATTGCTATATAGTTTGGAGTTAGCACACATAATCCAGCCCTGGTGAGACTCCTTAAAAATAAAATGATTAAATTTTAGAAGTTATTACTAGTTGGTCCGTATATAAACCCTCAGTGAAAACCATTAAACTTAGGAAATACACTAATTTTATATTCAAAATTTAATTGGCAAAAAGTAGAACACTACACTCTACTATGATAGTTCTTAAATTTGTCCAGACAGATTTGATGTGTTGCTTTGGAGAACAAATCTTTAAGAGATAGAAAATTCGGCCAAGTGAAATTTTGACAAAAATTAGCGTATTAATTTTTAGTTCTTCCGTTATTTTTCTACTAAAATCATGAGATTAGATTAATATTTTAACATTTCTTCTTACTGGAATTCTCATTTACTGTCAAATAGTCGATCACCGAGTGAACATCTTTAGGAAAGTTCTCCAGCAATCTGAGCTACAGTACCATAAAAAAATTTGAAAAGAAAAATAAAAAAAAATTCAAGATGCTAAAAGAAGATTATTACCAGAATCATTAATATTTTAACGATCACAATGATACAAAAGCTCTAGATAATGTATAATTTCTTTAAAGCTCTAGATAATGTATAATTTCTTTTCTCTTTTTTTTACACAAAAAAATTCATTATATTACGATACTAAATCAGTTTGCAAAATATTATAAAGATTAAGAGGAACATCACTCCCACTAATAACTAGATCAGGAAATGAATATGACTTACTAAGAGATGGGCAGCTATATTAGCAGCAGACTATCTAATGAATAACACTCGAATTGTGTTGTATACTTGTAACATGTCTCGATACTCCTGGATGACTTTGTCAAACAGAGAAATCATCTTGGCCTTACTCCTGATTGCATGTAAAATGACTAAACAATCAGATTCAATAATCACCTTTGGCCACTGTTTTTTCTTCACCCAGCTGAGCACTCCTGCAAACTCCCAAGCAGCTGTCTCTTTAAAACTAGCAGATTTTGCTAATAGCAGGGCACCTGTATGATCTCGAGCTACCATCCCAATACCAAATGCATCATGCACACTAAGAGTAGAAACATCAACAGTTATCTTGATTATTGACTCCTGCTGCTTAACCCAAGAAAGAGCTCCTTCCCTCATTAACAGGTTAGGGAACATATTGATGAAATCACTTGGGCATTTCTCCGGCTTCCAAGATACCGCATTGCTGACACTATGATGGCTTTTATGTGAGGCTGCTTTTGATTCCAGACTAGCTCATTACTAGCCTTCCAAATGGCCCAGCACCGTGGCTATTTCAGCTCTGCGAACCATAACTGCTTTTGATTCCAGACTAGCTCATGAAAAGACTTCCAAATGGCTCAGCATCGTGGCTATCTCAGTTCTGCGAACCATAGAGCTACACTGAAACATTGAGTCTAGCCATGCTGAAAAATCACTCCTGACACTATGCTGACCACCCTTTAGTAAACTCACCCAGAATTTTTGCGCCACAGGGCAAGTCACTAAAACGTGCATCACCGTTTCTTCTCCAGATTTAAGAAAAGGACAGTTGTTTTGAACCGGAACAGACTTTTGCACTAACTGACTTCTAGTTGGTAGACAATTGGATAACGCCTTTCAGAGAAAATTCAGAATTTTTGTTGGAGCTTTGATCTGCCAAACCTTACGCCAGAGGCTTTATGATCCTGAATCTGCCATAAACCTTTTTGATTTTGAAGTAAACGTTATGCACTACGAACCGAGTACACACCTGAACTCTCCTTACACTAGAACAACTAATCTTCTATGCCCTCCTCATTGATTCTTGTGTTGAAGATACATAACTGGTCTCGAGAATTAAACATATCTCTCACCAACTCTATATCCCAGTCTCTTCTTCCTACGCAGAGCAGAGCAGAAACCTTATGATTCACTAACTGCAAGGGGTCTGTTGTAATGAATGGATTGTTGTCATCCCTAAGCCAAGGTTGGCCAACAATATTAATATTGTCCCTAGACCCAACTGACCACTTAAGACCGGCTAAGAGAACTGACTTCGCCTCCCACATTTTTTTTTTTTTTTTTTGCTAAATGCCTCCCACATATTTCTCCAAATATAAGATGAATTATTTCCCCTCTCAGAGTCGAGGAAATGGACCTTTGGAAAATACCTTGCCTTGTACACCTTACTGACTAAACTCTCTGGGCGTATAATGAATCTACATCCCTGCTTACTAAGTAAAGCCAAATTAAAATACCTAAAGTCTCTAAAGCCCATATCTCCTTTTGACTTATATTGACTTAATCTCTCCCATCCCGTCCAATGAATAGCTCTAGGTTTCTTAGGATTTGAGTTCCACCAGTATTTAGTTAATCTCCTCTCAATATCCTTTATTCCTTTGACAACTCCAAGGGCAATAAGAAAACGCTTATAGCATAGCTTGGTAGGGTCTGAGCAACCGACTTAATAAGAACCTCATTTCCTGCTTGCGAAATAAATCTACCATCCCAACTTTGAATGCGTATATTAACCTTGTCTTTCAAAAAACCCAATACAGATGTCTTATTTCTTCCCAATGAACTTGATAAACCCATGTATGAGCTCCCTTCTCCCGCCTCCTCTATTTGTAATAATTGGCAAATATGTTCCTTATTATATTCAAGAACGTTTGAACTAAAGAACACGGACGACTTCAT
Organism: Anethum foeniculum; assembly: GCA_003724115.2. Classification (NCBI taxonomy): domain Eukaryota; kingdom Viridiplantae; phylum Streptophyta; class Magnoliopsida; order Apiales; family Apiaceae; genus Anethum; species Anethum foeniculum. Next base: position 21,302 of record PHNY01269554.1, on the reverse strand, counting down.
CAAATTCACGTTATGTCCTGATGCCATCTCAACTTGCTGTAATAAATCCAGAACCTGGTTAGCCTCCTCTACATTAGCTTTACAGTACATGTAGCAGTCATCTGCGAACAACATGTGAGAGATACTTGGGGCCTGCCTACAGATTTCAATTTCTTGAAATCGTCGTTGCATCTCATACCTCCTAATGAGCTGACAGCCCTTGAGTACACAGAATAAAAAGATACGGGGAGATTGAATCTCCTTGACAAATTCTCCAGAGTTAGAATAACTGGCCTCATTTCTTTATTTTATGCGCTATATGGTACGTGACCGTAGTGACACATTGTAAAATTAAATGAACCTACCAACAATTGAACCCCATCTTTTGCAGTACAGCCTTTAAAAATCCCACTCAACTCTATCATATGCCTTAGACATATCCGGCTTCAACGCCATAAATCCCTCTTTACCTCGTCGTTTTCTTTTCAAGTAGTGCACAACTTCAAAGGAAATCATTATATTGTCCATTATAAGTCGTCCCGAGATAAATGCACTTTGGTTTTCTGCCACCACTTCATCAAGCACCCCATTCATCCTGTTTGCAATTACTTTGGTAATGATTTTGACCAATACATTACACAATAAAATTGGCCTAAGTTCACCAATTACTGTTGGATTTTTCTTCTTAGAAATCAACATAATATTTGTCTCATTTAGATCCTGCATCATGTCACCAGTTAGGAATAAACACCTTACCATTTTTGCCACATCATTATCACCTATGTCTCAATATTTTTAGAAAAAAACTAGTCATTCCATCCGGACCGCTTTATTTGGGTGCATTTGGAACAAAGCATTTTTCACTTCCTCCACTACACTATGAAGCTAAGTTCTTGTTCCAAATGCATTTTTCACTTCCTCCACTACAATATGAAGCTAAGTTCTTGAACAAACTCATATTTGTCAATAAACGACGAATTTTAGTCCAAAATGCGTCAAACCAGGTAGACAATGCACAATGAATATATTCGATTAAACATTATATACGAGTATGGGCATCTTATTAATTTATGTTCACGGGGATACCATAATTGTCTATAAAGGACGGAGGCTGCTCCTCTTCCTCAATGTATTGTTTTACTCTATATATTTATGGTATTTATGTTTATTATTCGTACCTACAAAAGAAAAGGATCTCGGTTAATTAATTTATTGCGAAGTTCACAACCTGCTAAGAATTTTAATTTAAAGATACCCTTAAAAACTAAAAAGGCATATGACCCTTACGACAATGAATATGTATTTTACTGTTTAATCTACCTAACCTGATATATCTACTTAGTTAGCCAACTTTTGTAGACTAGTACGATCCAGTTTTCTACTATAAGTAAAGAGCATCTGCTTCATGGCAAAAACATACTTAGTTTGAAACATGGCCTTCATGCATCCATTAACCCTTGCAATCCTTTTTATCTTCATTCAAGCCTTTACCTATTGTCAAGCTACAGTTCCTGTTAATGAAACATTTAAGTATGTTAATGAAGGAGAGTTGGGGCAATATATTAGTGAATATCTCGGTGATTATCGAGCTCTGAGTATTTTCACTTCTCCATTTCAACTTTGTTTTTATAATCAAACTCCTACTGCCTTCACCCTATCTCTGCGCATGGGCTTGAGGCGCACTGAGTCACTCATGCGCTGGGTTTGGGAAGCTAATCGGGGAAATCCAGTTGACGAGAATGCTACTTTCTCATTAGGAATCGACGGAAACCTAGTACTTGCACATTCCAACGGGAAAGTTGCATGGCAAAGTGGTACTGCTAACAAAGGTGTAGTAGGTTTCAAAGTACTTCCTACTGGTAATATGGTGCTTTATGATTCTAAAGGCACATTTTTGTGGCAAAGTTTTGATTCTCCAACTGATACTCTCTTAGTGGGGCAGTCTCTCCGCGTTGGGGCTGCCACAAAGCTTGTCAGCCGGGCTTCTCAAAACGAGAATATAGATGGGCCTTATAGCCTTGTTATGGAGCCCAAAGGCTTAACTATGTATTATACTCCTATTAAATCTCAAAGGCCGATGCCTTACTTTACATTCTCACACTGGTTCAACATTACGGAAGGAGCCACCATACAGAATATGACATTTCAAAGCCAAAATCAATCTGATCAAGGGTTTTCTTATGTTCTACAATTTATTTTGGGCGTAGATAATTACCCCTACAGTGCTGGAGGCGGGTTTTCCAGGATCAAATATAATACGACGTTGTCATTTCTTAGGTTAGAAATGGATGGGAACATTAAGATATATACTTATAATGACAAAGTCGATATTGGTGCATGGGAGGTAACATATACTTTATTTTCTAAAGATTCTGATGCGTCAGAGTGTCAGCTACCGACGAGATGTGGGAAATTTGGGCTTTGCGAAGACAGCCAATGTGTGGGTTGTCCATCACCCAACGGACCAGCTTTGGCTTGGAGTAAGAGCTGTGAAGCACCCAAGGTATCATCATGTGCAGCAAAGGACTTTCACTACAATAAACTTGAAGGGGTGGATCATTTTATGGTAAAATACACAAGGGGAGATGGGCCTGTGAAACAAAATGATTGTGAGATGAAATGCACAAGAGACTGCAAGTGTTTGGGCTATTTCTATCATCTGGACACATCAAGATGCTGGATTGCTTATGATCTAAAAACTCTGACCAGAGTTGACAACTCCAAGCGTTTGGCCTATTTAAAGGTGCCTAATTAGTACGTGATTGACAGTTCAAAGACTTTTGGGTTTCTATTTTCTGCTTTGCCTTTATTTTGATTTGTTTTCTTTATGCAATAATTTAATGCATGTGGCATGAGTTTCATTTATAACGAAGAAGTGAGTATAAAATAGTAAAAGGGGAAACTTGGTGTGTCATGTGTGTCATACTATAAGAGAACAAGTCCAACAATATCCTACTACAAGCCTTATAAATATAATAAAATATAATGTCCTAGTGATTTAAGACAGAATTTTTGTATGCCACTTCCAACAATATGCCTTATAATTGTGCCTTATTATTATAGTAATATTATATTTGAATTATAATTGGAGGGAAAGGAAAAGATGAGAGAGAAGAGATGTTAAAAAAAAGGAGGGAACTAAATTTTTTATTGATTTAAATGAAATAGGGCATGCCTATTCATGCCTTAAAAATGAGGCATTTGTTGGATGTCCTAGTGTTTTAAGGCACCACTAGGACACTGTTGGAGCATACATTTGTACAAAATGCTTTAAATTTTGGTTTAGGACACTCTTGGACTTGCTCTAATCTATTTATGGCTTTAATACTCGAGCAGAAGGTTTTCATACAAAAATTGAAGCTAGGTTAAAGTTTAAGCATATTCTTTAGAAGCAAATGATTTTCGATCTTAATGTTATATATATAAATAATCTGTCGTCGTTTAAATGTTTACATCTTTCGAATATTGTCTCTTCTGTTACTGCTATATTACCATGCCACTAATCTTCTGTTCGTCATAGTACTTTTGGCTCTCTTGTTAGTATCTGCCTTTTAAGCTTACGGGCATCAACTGCTTAATGACGGACTCAATCAAGCATTCAAGGAATTTCTCCAGAAAAGAAGAAACTTAAAGAGGATTACTTAAATAAATATTAGAATTTATAAATATTAGAATTTAGAAGGTTCTGCATGCAGATTAAAATTACATAAAGTAAAATTAGAAACCGATAACATCCTGGGTTTCCATGTTATACATATTATCCTCTGATTGTACACTAAATAAATATATGGAGAAGTAGCAGCTAGCTAGCTAGAATCTAAATTAAATTTGTCTAATCAGCGATTGATGGAGAGAGTGAACAATGAAGGCACGTTTACCAAGCTGCACATATACTACTCCTGCCAAAATACATTTCACAACGTTAAAATTATGTATATGCTTATGAAACACTCAGAATAAATTATTTATTAGGCCCTCTTCAAAGTGCTCTTCTAATATTTATTAAGGGCTCTTCTAAGTGCTCTTCTAAAAAAATGATAGAAAGCTTATCTTTTTTCTAAAAATATTTTCTAAATGTCTTTTATAATTAGTAAATTTGTAAATAATAGTATGTATTTGATAATTATTTGATAAATTTTAAAAAATATATAATTTATATGAGGTTACATATTCAAATATACACAATAATCAACTAATTTGGGGTTCATTTCATAACAATTCAAAACAACGCACAAATATATTGGTGTCTACTCTGTAACACACGTACATGACACCAAATAAATAGAAATTGACAAGTTCAACCTAATCAAGTGATTAAGAGTACAAGTGCAATCAAATTCAATATATTACTAATTATTTAGCAAATTTTAAAATATTTTGGTCGATTTTATTCCTTTTTAATTGTAGTAGCTAGCTAGGGATCAGTATTTTAATATATTTTTTATATTTCTAGAGGAGGAAGTGTATGTCTAGTGTGTATATCACTAAAAGCTAGAGTTAATTTCCTAAAAGTTTGCAGTTTTTTTACAAATGTTATTTTAATAATAATTTTTATATTTGCTTTGTTATTATAATAATATAAATTAAAATTGCAATCGTATTCTCTCTGGAGAGAAAAGAGATGTAAAAAAAAGAACATATTTATTCAACATATATAAATAAGGAATAGCCATTTATTTTTCAAGAATGATTAGATGTTTTTATTGTTTTAAAAAAATTAGTATAATATTATAGAATCAATATTTTAAAATATATTTTCTAAATTCTAGTTTGGCAACTTATATATATAAATCAAATTGTTAGACTTGCTCCAAAGTTATACTGCTATTGTACCAATTAAGAGTATATAGTTCGTATGATTTGACATCTTTTCAAGTTATTATAAAATGTGATTTTCAATTGCAAATGCAGGGCTTGCTTCTCTACTTTATTCTAATATTTCTGATTTTTCGAAATATTCTTCATTAATTCTCGATTAATTTTTAAAAATTATTTATTTAATTTTGTAAAATCAAATTAATTACTACAAACTATCTCTAAATGATATTTCTAGAAATGATATTAATATATTCAATATTATCATATTATTAAAACATATCCTACTTTTACTTTAATTAATCATTTCCAACTGATCTGGACTATACTAAATCATCAAATCTTATTATCCCCTAACCACATGATCTTGTACTGTAATATAGTTAATAATCATACTATCATGGGATTTTTACTCAGTTAAGTAGGGATAACAAAGGTTTCTAAAAATCAATTCGGACAGAACATATATGTTTGATCGGGACCTAGATCCAATTAATTTTGGAATATTTATATCCAAACCCGATATAGATTTTGTTTAGGATCGAATTTTTATGAAGTCCTAACTAATTTATATCGATATTTGTCAAAATAAAGCAAAATTTGTACTCAATTTTCTTTTGACTAAATTAATCAATTGATTAAATGTAACAAAATCTTTAACATACTAAATTTATAATTCAAACTCTTTTAAAGTTCACGAGTTTTTAGAACCCAACACAAAAATAAATAAATTAAAAAATAAATAAATAGTACTCCCTCTGTCCCTCTGATTTATATACATATTTTTTTAATGTTCGACACTCATTTTAAGGCGAATCTGATTTATATACATATTTTTTTAATGTTCGACACTCATTTTAAGGCGAATATAAAGTATGCTTCCATAATTTATTTTTAAAAATTTATTTCTTTAAATTAAACTTCAAATGTTAAACTTTTATTTAGAAAAAAAAATAATTTAAAATAATTTATAAAACTATATTATGAGCGTTAAAATACATATCAAGCCCTATTCTCTAAGTATCCAACTAAGTCACCGACTGAGGAGTACTGATAGATACTAGTCTACAACATTCATATATCAAACTTACATAAAAACTTCAATAAGAGATATGGAATAAGAAATAAAGAATATGATACATTAATCACCATACAACACAACTTGGGTACTGGACTCTATTTAACTAGCAAGTTATAGTTACTAGTATATTAATGATTTAATATAAAATATATTATATACATGTATATTTTATTTAGATTGTGAATCGGATTGGGTTCAATCTGGGTTTCGAATTTCGGGTCTGGTTTGGTTTGGTTGAAAGAGGGAAATATTTGAACCCGACCCGAAAATTTATTCAGGTATATATATAATTCAAATCCAAACTTAAATTCAAAAATTTTAAGTTCAATCTGTCTTATTCGGTCGGAATGGACCGAAAACCAAGTCGGTATAAATTACCGTCCATACCCTATTTTAAAACAATATTATAAAAATAGTATATTATATGACTTGGTTGTGATTTTTTTAACATTTATATCCTTATACTCCCTCCGTCCCAATAGGTTCTTAACATTTAAAACAGAAAGTTCGGCACGCATTTTAAAACTCTTATCTATTATAGTTCTATAATTTATTTTTAAAATTTTCTTTTTCTGAATAAAAGTTTAGACATTTAATTTTTATTCAGAAGAAAAAAATTTCTAAAATAATTTATGTAACTATACTAGATAAGAGCCTTAAAATGTGTGCCAAACACTCCATTTCAAACGTTAAGAACCAAGTGTGACGGAGGAAGTAATATAATATGCATAAGAGAGATCTTATCCAAATATTTGTTCATTTACTACCAATGTAATAAGGACCGTTAGATCTTGAATAAAATAGATACTAGCCGTTGGATCTGAAATAAGAGAATATTTTATCTTCATAATCTAAACCAAAACTAAGTAGGTCTTCTAAATTGAATAGATTAGTTAAGTAAGTATCCTAAATTGAATAGACTACTTAATACAAAATTCGTAACCGTTTTTTCTCTTCAGTTTCTAGAAAATTTTACGTAAATAATACTTTTTAAATCATCACTAATTAAAGAATATTTCCTGAGCTTCGTGTGGGTTGTAAAATCGTCAAAATCTGATTTCTAGAACTCAAATATAGAGTCAAAATAAATTAAATGACACATGTTTTTTTAATATAGTTCATGTTCTTACGATTTTACATAAAATATTACAATATTCTAAATTTCTAAATATATTATTATAATTATCAAAAAAAAATACACGAATAAAGAAAACCGTACAACCCGTGCATTGCACGGGCAATAAGCTAGTAATTTATAATTTAAATATTTCAAAACACTGTTCAAATTAAAATATGCATAATTATTATAATATAAGCGTATTTAGAAATAAAATAAAATTTATATTAAAATACAGATGATAAGACAATAAATATTAAAAGTAATGCGCTAGAGCTGGCAAGTTTTTGCCGGGAAGAATAGCAAAAGACACTATTTTGTGTGTGATTCATGAAAAATATTAGAGTAATTAATAAAAATATTACTTTTTTTAATTTTTTTTGCAATTTTACTATATTTGAAAATATTTGTCAAAATACGGTTTGCAACCAAAAGCAGTTAGATATACAACTTCATTTACGTTTTCTGAAAAATAACTAAATTTTTTTTGGTTCCATGGGGTTGTAAAATCGTATTTTTTGTAAAAAAAAATTGAAAAATCGTATTTTTGCAAATAAAAACGTTAAAAAATGTATTTTTGCAAAAAAAATAAAAAATTCGTATTTTTACAAAAAAATTAAAAAATTCGTACTTTTAAAAAAATTTCAAAATATTTATTAATAAAAAATTAAGAATTTATTTATGAAAAATACTGTGTTCACTAACAAAATGGATAACATAACTCAGTTCAGAATTTTTCTTATACAACCTAAATATATTTCAAGTTCTTTTTCATATATAAATTATGATTTATTCTTTTTAGGCTCCCTCTCACCTATTGAATTTGATTTTTCGACAAGTACATTGAGCAGTAAAATAATAATAATTATATTATATAGAGAAAATAATTCTTATATCAATTAAAATTTTAGATTCTGAATTTTTATTTAATATAAATCTTAAGAATAACAGTTATGTATAAGTGTGAATTTTTTTGGCCTTATCAAAAAGTCAATGATCAATTATAAAAAATATATAGAAATATAGAATGGAGGAGTACTTCTTAAAATTAGATCGAATATGCATTTTCGTTAATTTTAAGTTAAAAATTTAAAAGAATAAACAAAACCATAATAATTTATATAGGAGAAACCACATAACGTATGCAGAAAATTGTTTTTCAGATGACATCAGGAGGTTACAAAATTTTGTACATGATTTTAAAGATAATTTTGTAAATTTATAGTACAAATACTAGATTTACAAGTATATTTTTACATATATTATTATATAATAAATTTTTCTACTTTTAAATAGTTATATGAATGCATTCTCATAAACATCAAACCCTTATAAGTGTGGATCGTATGTATATACATATTTTTAGAACAATTTGTACTGTCTTTAGAAATTGAACAGGTATTTTGTTTCAAAGATTAGTTAAGTAATATATTACTAAAGACAATAATTTTAAGAGAAGCAAAATGATGGACAAAATTCTAATAAGTTTAAATAATTGATTTTGGTGTCGTGAGCTATTCCGTGATTGAAAATGATGAAGAAGAAAGAAGAAGATTCTAGCTTATGGCTATTACTAATTTAAAAACTCCAGCAGCTGGTTTATATTATTAGTTTACAGCAAATTGGGAACAAATTTAAAAGAAATTTGTTTAATTGTATGACGGAAATATATATACTTAGAAATACATATACTTGGATCTAATTAAAATATATGCAGTATCACACATTCTGTGTCACCATTACCAATTTATCATTCATAGGGGGCACAAAATCATGGAGAATAGTAAGAAAAGTAAATATATATAGTAGAATGCTATTCGGTTTACTGATTAAGCACGTTATTATACAATAAATAGTAATTTGCATGATATGAGAGAGAGTATCGGAAAGTAGAACAGAAATAATCATAATCTGGTCGATGTAGTGGAAAATTGATGTAATTATAATAAGGGTAATTTATTTTATTTATTTCCTGCATCCTGAATAAATTTGAAATACTTTGTCTATTATTTCACAAATTCAAATGTTGATTAATTCACAAATCCCAATGTTAATGATTAATTTAGATATCAGCTAGTTAACTAGTAGGGTTACTTGTGGTATTTGTATTAGGGTTTTGAATCACCAAAGAATCACAACTTACATTTGTAAATTATTCATCAAAAAATAGATATTAATTAAAGAGCATTTAGTAATAGGAGATTGTGGACATTACCAGGGGAGAAATGAAGCTGAGGGGGGGATATGTGCTAATTTTTAAGTGGATTGCTTGGAAAACTTAACTTCTTGTTCATTTGTTTTGCTTGGAAGCTTCCTTTTCTTCTTCTTCTTGTATGGAATCCCTCTAGCTTTAGCTTGACACTCCTTGACTTCGCGTAAATAAACCCGAATAGCACCATTTCCAAATGGGTTATTCTCGGGTGATCCTCCGTTCTCTTCATAGGCAGCTCTGAGCCTTCCAATCAGTGCATCAAGACTTCCCCAAGCTTGCCTAAGTGGACAAGTACAAGGAGCTGGAGGGTCTGGTTGTCCATAAAAAACACACCCGAGTAAGTGAACCTTTGTCTTTCCAAACTGATCTAAGTACCTAAGGAACTCAAGTACGTGGTTGCAATTACAGTGTGATAGTGATACTGGTGGCTTTTGATTCTTCAAGTACTGCCCAAAAGTGTTCCAATCTCGACGTTTTTGCGATTCGTATCGACTCAAAGGAGCTGGAGCTGATACGAGTTGCTGATTCAGTTCGGATCGTGTCGAGGACGATCCTTCAGCGAAATCTTTAGGTTTTATTTCAATTGACATAATCAAATAATCTAATTCTTCAAGAACTAAAAAAATTCAATTTTGAAAATAGGGCAAAAAAAATTAAGGGGGGCGGTGAAAAATGGTGGAAGAATTAAAAGATGAAATCTTGAAGACTTGGTGCAGTGCATGGAGAAAGATGAATATCACATCTTGGGTTGGGTCTATACTTGAGCCATTTCATTTCATGGGGCCCTATCCGTAAGCAGTGGCGGACCCAGAAATTTTTTCGAGTGGGTTCTTATATATAATTTAAAGCAGCACGGAAATTATAAATATGAAACACATACTCCTCCGTCCCAAAGTAATTGTCCTGCTTGACTTTCTTGCAGTATTATATTTGGGACGTGACGGAGGGAGTATTATATTTTAGACTTGTTTATTAGGCATTTTTATCTGTTTTTATCTTTTGAAAAAGGTTTATTAAATTATTATTCATAATCTTGGTGTTTTTAGACTTAATTTTATTTTTATTTCAGCTTTTTCATGTAATATTTAATTAAAATTTATATTAAGTGGGTTCCTAAAAATATTTAAGTGGGTTCTTTTATAATATTTGGTGAAATTTTAGCTTCAAAACTGGTTTATATTTATATTTAAAGCCCGGAATTAAGTGGGTTCCGGGGCACTCAGAGGCGACCATATAGGTCCGCCCCTGTCTGTAAGTGCTTTTGTTCCTTGCTCTCTTTATTTTTTTTATCAGTATTTGTTTTCAATTTTTCTCCCCTTTAAATGACACAATAGGTAACCACTATCTTTTATAACTTTTTGGATTGTCCCATAAGTAGGGTATCCCTTATTAAAAACATTTACAATGATTTTCAGTTGCATCATACTGGCTTTTGTAAAACAGCCAGCCACTCATGAGATGGAAAAAACTCACACCTGACCTGATTGATTAGCATATGCATGGTCTATGAATCTTGTAAACAACTATAAATTAACTTACCGGCCGTTAGCTGCCCGCTCCCAGCTCCATCAAAAGTTCTTGAATCTATACATGTGTGTTTGTGTATGGTGTCTGAACGAGATTTGTAAGTTAGCGCATTGAAGCTGAACTAGCTGCATAAATATTTTAAATCGGTGCTAATAATTTCTTTACTAATTTTTATAATCATGTCAGGATTTTTTTTTTTTTTGAGGCCAGAGCGAGAGTGATCAGCCCGGCCTGATTCCGTCATTTTCTTTTTAAGTACTTATCTTTGTAAATTTAATTACATCCCACTAATCTCTAGATTATTGACTGAAATTCAATCTCTATTAGCAAAAGCCTGATCAAAGGAAAATTCTACCTTATATGCATGTGTGTGCTTTGAATTCTTCCTCTCCAAATCAAGATTAGTTCACTGGAAAACTCAAGATTACAACCGTCATAATGCATATACATTAATCTAGCTACTTATAAATTTAAAATGTAATTAAGAAACCATAGATGATGTTTAGGTGGATCATATTCATAGATGATGTCTTTGTCTTACTGGCTTTTCAAAGTTTACTATACATGGCTAAAAGGAGTGAAAGATCATAGATATCCTTAAAGACCTGTTTGGAAAAACCTAAGCTTAAAAACAAACTTTGACTGCATATATATATGTACATGCATTGAGTGACAAAATATTTCTGAATCTTCACACATGCTACCTTTGGTATTACATCTTGTATATGATAAGTTCCTCACCAACCTGTGTAAAGGTACTTGTGTGATTGTTATAGTTTTTTGGTCAACATTTTCGAACACAAGTGCCAACAAATTAAAATTTGAATTGCATCAACTATTCTCGCATATAGAAAGTTTAGATACCCGGGGTCCCAGTTAGCAAAACGCGTTTAGATTAGTAATTATACTTAAACGTTTGGCTTAGGCAAGTGTCGGTAGAATATACTCCCTCCGTCCCACCCAATTCTTTACATTGGAGACGGGGCTCGGTACGCATTTTAAGGCTTCTATAAAATACAGTTCTCTAATTTTTTTAAATTTTTTTTTTCATTTAAATAAAAATAGAATGTTTAAATTTTTATACAAGAAAAGAAAATTTTAAAAATAAATTAATGGACTATATATTACAGTAACCTTAAAATGTGTGCCAAGCATTTAAAAAAAACTGTAAAGAAATGGGTGGGACGGAGATAGTAATATATTAATGCTCAGATAACCAATCAACGGATCGAACGCAGAAAAGGTGGAAGACCACAATCAAGACGCACCCGTAGTATATATGCAACAAATCATGAATTATGAAACGTTATAATCTTTAATTAACCTTAATATGAAAAGGTTTTGTGCACTAATTACTAGGCAGATATGGTTAGTGGATACTCACTCCGTCCCACAATACTAGTCTCTTTTAAGAGATATTTTTTTCCCTTAATACATGTCCACTTTTAAGTTCCAATGCAAATTTATTGACAATTTTCCAAAATTATTTTTCTTGAAAATTGTATAACAACTAATGAAATATGAATTAGAGTCTACATTCATGCATTTATGATGGGTATAAGTGGAAATATATCATTGAATTAATACTTTCTTAATAAGCGTAAAAAATTGAAAAGAGACTAGTATTGTGGGACGGAGGGATACTAATAAATTCAAGCGTAAAAAATTGAAAAGAGACTAGTATTGTGGGACGGAAAGATATTAATAAATTCAAGCAGATAATATAAACGCATGTTTAATATGCAGAAGAGATGGAAAAATTTTCTGCTTAATAGTAAGAGTGAGAGGCAACAGAGCAATGGAGCTAGGCTATGATTCAAAATTGCTTGGCAATGTCTTTGCTGATGGGTCCGACCCATCAGTGTTGAGTCCTTGCCCCATTATGCTGTTTGAGGTACAACTTTGGACAGTACCCTTTATTTTTGTTTTTTTTTTCATCATAAAAAAAACTGCTGAGTAGCTATCTTCAAACCCTTTTCAGGAGATGTAAACTTTACTTTTAAATTTTTTTTTAACCCTAGCCTTAAATACTATGCAAAAATATACATACACATAATAATGCACTCAATTGTTCAAGCATTAAGTTGTTAGATTTGATCTCATTTAATCATGCTATACCTTTTTCTCCACAAAAGTTTATTCCTTTGGCTCCTGAATTATTTCGACTACTGTATCCTCATCTTTCTAAGTATTACAAAACTGGTATCAACATTGTTATAATATTAATAAAAAATTCTGAAAGGTCTTCGTCTAATAACTTGAGCTTACAAAATAATTATTTTCTTAACATGGTATGGCATCGGAGCTCAGTCTAGCAGATCACTCACATTCAATTCCTGTTGTTATCGATATTCTCACAATTTAATACGTAGGCTTTCAAATGTGTTACTCCCTCCGTCCCAATATATATGTCCCTTTTGACAAAAAAATTTGTCCCAAATTACTTGTCCCTCTCTTATTTCAATACAAATTTAAGGATAGTTTTTCAAAATTATTCTTATATTTGTTATTTCCCAAGATTTGACTTTCTATTATTATATTATATTCTCACTTTTCAAGATTAGACTTTCGAAAGCCATACCATATTCTCCCAAGATTTGACTTTCTATTATTATATTATATTCTCACTTTTCAAGATTAGACTTTTTAAAACCATACCATATTCTCATTTTTCAATGCATTAAATGAGAGTATTTAGATGAAAATGATATTCAATCAATCATTTCCTTAATATGCGTTTTTTTTTTTAAAAAGACATGTATATTGGGACGGAGGGAGTATTAAAATAATTGTTAGTACTTAACATTATAATGATCTTATTCTAACCTCTTGAGGGACTTTCGAATGAGGAGGCCTGGATATTCTCATAATTTATAGTGAACACGAAATAATTGTTACTTAACATGATATTAGAGCCGAGGAAGTCTCATTTCAACTCCACCCACCCGATTATCCTCGCAAGAGGGAATGTGCTTTGAAGTGAGTGAGAATGTTATACGAGGTCGGTTCCTTAACAAACATCAAAGCATTTTGTATCCTATAATTGCATGCAGTGGGGCTACTTTTTATATAGTAGTATGTTATTCTACATTTGTAAATTTACAGGAAGATTAAGAAACTGAGTAATTAATTTATAATTTTAATGAAAGAAACAGCTTTTATACCACTTACTACAAGTTCCAAACTTAGACACTGTAATCGTAATCAATTCTCACTAAACCAGAAAAACGTTGGTATGCTTTATGTCTTTGCTCTTCTAGAATTTTCTTTTCATTGTCTTCGAAATTTATTTGGATTACTAAGATACTAAAGTTGACCACTATTTTATCTGTTAATTACATATTGTATTAAAAATATTATTTACAGAATCCAATGAATGTTATATGTTCACTTTTGTGGACATCTTAAAATGGAAATGATAATCTATTTGAAAGACTATCGCTTCTCTATTAATTTAAACTTTGCAGGATTTCAAAAAGTGTGAGCTACTTGTTTTATATACCTCTCCAATGGATTATTAAATACTATTGACAACAACCAAAGTAAAAGATATAATGATGGATTAATATAGAGTATATGCTGTCTACAATATCACAAGTTCCTTTACCAATAAATAAATGAATATCCGTACATTCATAATGCATTATTAATTTGAAATGTAACACCCATGACAAAAAAAAACATCACATCAAATTAATATAAGCATTTATCCTTTCTTTCTTAGTTGGTGGATGATCGTGGTAGTGTTGGTGAAATTGAGAACAAGAAGCTTCCTCACTAAATTGTGTACGACGTCTTAAAATTTTGTTCTTGCGCAACTGATAAAGTTTTCCATTTTTCATAATAAGCAAGATATATTATTTCACATAGTAGATTTTTGGGTTGTTGAATTATTATTGTATATGTAGAAAAAAACGTAGCAGGACACTATTTCTAGCTAACGTGATTCTTTATCTGAATTTAGAATCTTGTTATATATGCGGTATTAATATTGTCGTTTGCCGTTTATTTGAAAAGAGAAATACCTGTTTATTTGAAAAGAGAAATACCTAGTGCGTAAATGTTATCAACAATTAAGCTAATACAATAAAATTTCCATAAATCAATAATATATGATAAACTAATATTTCTAGTATATATTTTTTTGTCTCAACATGATATAGGGATTAATAATGTCAATAAACTAAAAAAAAAATGTCAGTCGCGTAATAGAGGCTTAACGGTAAGATGAGCCCACGTCTTGCGTGCTTTGATGAAGAACTAAGCCCAGGCTTTATTGACAGAACCGTTAGAGCAGGGTCATGTTCCCTGACAATCGGGTCCTGTTCCCTGACAATCAATTGTCAGGGAACCATTAATCAACAATCACCTTCCTAGCCGTTGGATCAAACTTGTTCCCTGACAAACAATCAATTGTCAGGGAACCATTAACCAACAATCACCTTCCTAGCCGTTGGATTCAACCAACGGCTAGGATTTTAAAAAAAATTAAATCAATCCGCTATTATTTTTAGCGGAACATTATCACTCCGCTATAATTTTTAGCGGAGCAGCCAGTCACTCCGCTAAAAATTATAGCGGAGCGGCTCATCACTCCGCTAAAAATAATAGCGGAGTGAGTGAATGAAAAAAGAGCTCAGTCTATTCACATGTACAGCGTGGAAGATAGAAATGGTGGCTATTGCCTACATTTTTTATGCTATTCAGTTAATACTACAAGCTCGACTCGTTGATTGGCACATAGCAAACATAGAAATTCAAGACTTTTCCCTCTTCTATCCGAATCCGGATACTTTCTGGGCCTACAAGTCACCT
>PHNY01269536.1:453-12875 GCA_003724115.2 Anethum foeniculum | reverse complement strand
CAAACATTTACAAGTATGTAAAATACAGAAGTAGTCCTAATCTAGATTGACTTGTTCAAAGACAAGGTTCCCTCAATTAAGAGGTCAAGTAGGTAATACAATTACCATAGGCTTGTTATAAAATGTATGCAGACATTCCTTCATGGCTAACACGTCTTGTTTCCAGGTTTATGTAGTGTCTTGTATCACCCAACCTGTCGCCTCATGCAATCCACATTCTTGTCGCCACATGCTACAGTTTCAACAAAGAAACTAAGTAAAAGAATAAGAGCTTGTCGCCTCTTATACTTGATATGTCGCCTCTTAATCAAGAGAACCCTGTGTCGCCTCATATCAAAGTTTGAATGCATGAACATTATGCAGCCACGTCTCCTAATCCCTTTCCCAAGCCAACTTCTCCTATATATCCATCAGATTGAAATAAAGAAGCAGTTCTTTCCCGGTAGTAAAAGCGAAGCTCTCGAGAATTGATTTCTTGGAAGAATCTTTCGATTTGTTTAAGGAAAATCAAGGGGAAGTGCTGCCCATTTATTTTCACACCATCAAGTCTTACAAACCTGCTACACTCATTAGTTTACAGCTTTGTTCGTATGGTTATACCAAGTGATAAGTTGTATTGCTTTTTAGAGTGCTAGATAAACACATGTATTGATAGCTTGTATCCATAGTTGTGTCTAGCTATTTGGCGCTTTAATTTTATATCAAAGATTGTAAGCAAAACCTTCGTGGTTATATTTCTTTATAAAAGAATTTAATCCTGGATCTCGTTTGTGTTTGTTTAAGTTTTATTTTTCTGCTGCGATTATCTTTGAAAAACGGACACAAATACATTCACCCCCCTCTGTATTTGACTTATGGACCTAACAGATAACTGTGGTGTCAACGCAACTCTATAAGACACTTCCCCCACTTTCTCCATAACATCAAAAGGTCCAACATATCTCGGACTAAGTTTCCCTTTCTTACCAAATCACTTCACACTCTTGCAAGGCGACACTTTCAAGAACACATGATCACCAGGCTCAAATCCACCAAACTTCCTATGTTGATCTGCATAACTCTTTTGACGCGATCGAGCTTCCTTCAAACATTCCTTAACTTTCTCTACCTTCTCATTAGTGATTCTAACCAATTCTGGCCCTTCAATAACTCTCTCGCCAACCTCATCCTAACAAGATGGCGCCCTACGCCTCCTACCATACAGAGCCTCAAACGGTGGCATACCAATACTCGCGTGCCAACTGTTACCAGATGAGTTCAAAGCATAATCATTAATAGTCGTCGTTGATTTAGATTGACTGGTAAAAGATTTAGTAGTATATGTTTGATTACTATTCAGGCTGTTCTCGTCAAAGCGGCGAAATATAGGCATTCTTTTTTATACTATTCTTGTAGTTCCGCTTCTTGCTCTAAAAATGAATAAAGACTTGTCGGAAATCGCCAGCCGGTTAGGCCAAAAAAGGCATGGGAGTTGTTGGGCGTTATGCGTATATATATTACTCTAATGTCCTATCATTATTAGAATTAGAGTTTTAATAATCAACTAAATATCTAATATCAATTTTTTTTCTTTTCTAATTAGAACATATATTATAAATCACTTATTCTAATTTTAAGACAAATCTTATTATTATTATTATTATTATTATTATTATTATTATTATTATTATTATTATTATTATTATTATTATTATATTATCTAAAATATATTCAATTTACATATATTACATACATAAAGAGACAATAATTTAAAATATGCATATTTCATTGTTGTTTAAAGTAACTTTAGGTAGTAAGAAATATTTTGACCATACCCGTACACTATCCTCGAGGTGTGTTTTTAATTAAAAATTTCTTTTTTTGGATTCTTGAAATTTAGGGGTACTCAGTTACAATTTAGAATAATTTACTAAAATCTTGTGATATTTGATAATGATTTTAAATATTCTATTAAAGTTGGTGATATTATAGAAATTTGCATTTTAAACTATTTTTAAAAATTTGAAAGTATTCAATTAAGATATTATAAATCTTTAAATTTTAATAATATTTAAACATAGATAAATTCTTTTGAATTTCATAAAATATTTTTTTGATGAATTTCTCAGTGTCATTATATTTTGAGAAATCTCTGTTAAATTAGTGAGATTTTAGAAAATTTGTGCCAATCAAATTTTGCATCAACCTACAAAATTCTACATTAACCTTTGGGGAGAGTAACCGAGGCAACCATCAGCATATATTCACCCTCCTCATGCATTTTACCTCAGCCTTTTCATTCGTACTCTCTATTCTCTTCTCTTTTTTCTTATTTAGTTCTTCTTCCTTTTCTTTAAGTCTGATGATGGAAAGGGGTTGGGTTCTACCAGCAGAGGGTTTTATCAAAATCAATGTCCATGCTTTTTCTCTAAACTATCTGCTGGACAATGAAAACGATTCGGGGATGGGCATAGTTTTAAGGGATCACAGAGGTGCCATCATCCGGATGTATTCAGGGACAATCAGGAATCTCACTACCAGGGCTAATGAGCTTTGGCCTATGCTCATTGGGCTTCAAGGAGCCTTCTTTGAACACGAGAATAGGGTGGAACTGGAAACGGACAATACTGAAGCTCTAAAAGAATGGGAAGATTGGCGCTGGTTTCTCGACCCAAATCACTCAAGGGTCATCCAACAACTTGAGAAGAGGAAAAGTGACCCGAATCTTACTTTGAAAGTGAAGGTGGTCTCGGAAAGTGAGAATAAGCTAGCTCGCTATTTAGCGTGGGATGGAGCAAGGAACAGGACCAGGCTGGTCATCTTTCGAAGATTGTTTGGAAGGGTTAAGCAAATATGGATGCAGGATATGGGGCTTGGAGTTATAGTTGGTGATTTTGAAGCAATATCAGAGGATGAATATGATGAAATGGTGATGGATGCCCAAGAGGAAATTAATGATGTTGTTGAAATCTCTGACAATGAGGCTAGTGATGAATCAAGTGGTGAAGAAGGTGAGGAGGGGGAGGCAGTCAATGTCCAGGCATTGGGAGTTGGTCGATCAGGAACTGGTGCTAGGGTTTAGAAGATGGATGGTCGCAGCTGCTGGGCTATGATTATCTTTTAAGTTAATCTTAATCTTTATTATTATTATGGTTTATTTAAGTAGTTTAATCCCTGTTCATGTTCAGCACTTTGTGTTGTTCATGTCCTATATGTCTTAGTTTATTTCCTTCTCATGTAAAGCCTTGGGATTTTAAGTGGTTGGGCCCAATACCATAGTTGGTTGTGCGGTTTGGGCCTTTATTAGTATCATGAATGAATGAATTTTAATTTTAAAAAAAAAATACATTAACCCTTGTGTAGAGTCAAAATCAGCTAATATCTATTATTCACAAAATATTATTAATTTTTTCAAAAATTAAAATTTAAATTAAGTAAATTTTGCTTAAGATATCTATCCTTTAAATCCTATACAAGAAAATGAAATTTGTTATTATCTCATACACGTTTGGTATGACGAACTAGCCCATATACACAAAACTACGGCCCACTGGCTTACATGAGTCCATGAGATGAGACCAATTTCAAAGAGAAATTATGAAAACAGCATAGTTGACGAAAAATAATACAAAGCCAGTGCAAAAATTTTAATAGTTTATGTTCGTTTTTGGGTTTAATGAGGCAGAAAACATGCTTAGAAATAAATCAACTTCCTTTTTAGAAAGTACTAGCTTACTTCCCGTGCGGTGCACGGGTTCTCGTTAGTATTTATATAATTTTATTTATATTATATATAATTTATGAAATTCTAATGTAAATAAATAAATACTAAAATTAACAATCATAAAATTATAATCTTAATTTGAATGTGTATGATTTACAATTAAAATTAAATAGCATAAAATATATATGATTGATGAAATTTGAACCATTAACTTTATTTATATTTTTATAAATAATAATATAAATATTTATTGTTGGTGGGATTTGAATCTGAGAAGTTATATGTATCTTTATAAATAATATTGATATAAATGTTTGTTGTCGACGGGGTTTGAACCTAAGAACTTGAAAAGTGTATTTTTTTAATATATAAAATATTTGATGATATTAATATTTATTTACCAAAATGAGGAATTAACCAAACTACGAATCATACATATTCTGATTATTATAATTTAATATAAATTCCCATGATATATCTAGTTTTGTAGGATACCCAAATTTTAAAGTTGGGCCTGGCAGGAATAATTTATCATGTTTTCAAACCCTTATGCGGATAGAAGAGTGGTGAGATTTTTCCAAAAAAGTTTCTCCATGATATGCATTTTAATTTGTGGATGCAGGCAGTGCTGTAAAAAGCGTAAATCGGACCTAAGCGGTGATACCACCTTCTAGCGCTTAAGCGGTAAAGCGGACGCTTAAGCGGTTTTAAAAGCGGATCATTAATCGGATTATAAATAAATAAATAAATATGTATATATTAAAAATATTGAATATTTTTTAAATAAATAGGTAACATTCACATATCATAATAATTCATAAATCCTCATTCACAAAGTCATAATCAACTCTAAAAAATAAAAGTAATATTCAAAAATATCAAAATACAATTCTTTTAAAAATAATATTTGCACTTTTCTAATTATTTTTAATATTCTCACGTAAATGGTCAAAGACCCGCTTAAGCCGCCGCTTAATGCGCTTTTTACAACACTGGATGCAGGTCCTCATTGTTATTAAAAAAATTATCCTACATAAATATTTTGAAAATTAATTTAAGCGACATTTCCCTAAGCTCGTGTTTCAGGGGAAAAGAAATGTACATAAGCTGTTCTCCCGTAACAAGTCAAATCATTCGTAAGCTACTAAAATATTCAAATTCGGCTTTGTAATAATCGAGCCGATCTCGAACTCGAGCTTTTTCAACTTAATCCGAGCCGAGCTCGAGCTACAAATTACTTGGCTCATAAGGTTCGCGGGCCTTATCGAGTCTCTATTATTTTTAATTTTTTATTATAAATATACTTTTAAATAAATATTTAATATTATTTTTATATATTATATATTTAATCGAACCGAACACGAGCCGAACCGATTATATATTATTTCAAGAGTTTTTTTTTCATATTTAGCTAAATCAATTCGAGCTTTCAAACTTGAATCTATCAAACTTTTACGAGTCAAACTCCGAGTTTAAAATTAAAGGCTTGACCGAACTTAGTTCAAACTCGAGTCCGAACTTTTAAATCGAGCCGAGTCTGACCCCTATTCTGATATTCTCAACTACTCAGAGTCTTTTTGTGCAAAGCTTTGATTTTGAAGGGAAAAGTGTTTGTGTCTATGTAATAAGTTAAAATTAAAAAAAAAAAAAGCTTAAAATCGGGGGTACTTTTCAAGATGATATTTTTATTTTAATAAATTTATTTAATAAAAGTTAATATCATTATTCCACCAAATTCTTTTTAGTCTTATATTTTTAAGAATTCATAAGTTATTAATAATACAAAACTATCTAAACAAATTTTAACTTAATTTTAACTTTTTATTTATAACTTTAAGGGGCCGTTTGGATATATCATGAGAATAAGAATCGGGAATGGAAATGGAGGATATGAAAATGTAAGTTAATGAGAGTGAGAATGAAATGGAAACCAAGAGAGAATGAGGTTCTCATTTCATACCTATAAATTACTAATCCAAATACAATTACTTGAATTTAAAATTCCGATTCCCGTTAACAGGTCACATTAACCATGAACTAAACACCCATCAGTTCCGGATTTACTTAATGGGTGTTTGTCTAATTTGTAAATTTAAAATCAATTGTATTATTTAACTTTTTATTATGTAATAGTATATGTAAAAGTGATTTATACGTAATTGAAATTTAAACTGAAAAGTATAAAAAGTGTACTTATCTTAGTTACTACTTCTTTTGAATTTTACAATTTTATTTCGTAAGTAATCTTTTTAAGTACAACTTTTTTAGTATTTTATTATTAATTTATTAGTTTTAATGTGTTATAAGTTATATATTAATGATAAATTTATGAAGACTGATATTAACTTATATATTAAGAAATTTCTTTCAAAAATAATAAAACAACTTATATATTAAAATTTGCTTGTAAATAACGAAAGTATTTATAAAGGAAAAGAAAAAAATAAGTCTAACGGGCCTTTGCAAACTCTTTTTCACTCGTTTTATATTCAGTGTATCGATGATAAAATTTGATTGTGAAATTGGTGTTTATTGTTTGTTCCCGTGTTCCACTTGTCAACTAGTAGTATTTTTAATATCAATACATTGCAGGGACCAGGGAGTCTAAAAAATGTATGGGACGCCATGTTGCAGGGCTTTTGAATAATTGATCCAGTGCCTATAAAGAAGCTAATCTACGAATGCGTAGACTATAGTAGCGCAACAAGGTAATGTTGCGCATGTTCATAATGGATTCTGTATACATGATCTTCAGCCTGCATACTGTAACACCAATTTGCCCAGACATTCGTTGAATACTACGTGCTACACATTTTTCTTTAGATGATTCTCTAATGAAATCTATGAAATCGCATTCGTGCTTTCTTTTGCGGACAATTGATCGATCTCTTCTTGTTGAAAATATTAGAATGATAGTATCAGCGGGCTCACATACTCTTCTTTTTCCTACACTAGTTTGCAGATATTGCACGGTGCTACTAATAATTATGCCCAGCCTTCTTCGATTTCGGTGGTTGGATTAGAAGTTTGTTTAAAGGCAGCCAGTGGTACTAACAAAGGCATGCGCACCTGAACCAAACAGATAAGACTTGCATGCACGCTTTCTCTCAAGTTGTCCCTCTACTGGATAACTTTATCTTCTTACCCCTACATAACTCCATTGAAAAATAGTTGATTAGTCTTAAAATGTTAGAAATTACACTCTACATCTTATGTTGCCATGTCATTCTGTATCCAATTCTGTACTAGTTTCTGCGGACGTAGTATTACTCTTTTCCTAATTTTGTCCGACGCTCATCTCAAGGCATATGTATATACTAAAATTTGAACCCTTGATGCCTAACTCGAACTCCATGGAATGTACAGTAGTTCCAGAGCTTCAAAGGGTAGAGTCCGGATCCTCTCACCCCTCTCATGTCTCCTAATATGTCCCCCATTTTTCTATTGGTCAGTTCTTTACATTCCATGTGATCAAACAACTGACACGGGACATGGATATTAAACAACTGACCAATAGGAAAAGAATGAATATATTACGGGATACGGGAGGGGACAGAGGATCCATACTCCAAAGGGTAGGGTCGAGAACAGCAAAAGTTACGGTAATCGAAGCATTCGAAATGATTTTATTCTTTGCTTTTTGTGTACACATGAACTTGCTAAAAAGGCGTACACGCCTAAAGTTGGAAACAATTGGAAAGCAGACACAAAAGGGGTCATCTTCTACTCAAAGCGAGAGCAATGAGTATAGCAAACACAGACACATCACAGCTCATTTCAGGCTCAAAATGGAATGCTATAACTAAAAAAACAAGTACTTGGCTTGAATTTTGAAATTATTTGAATAAAAATATTACAAAAATAGAAGCACTCTTCTACTGAAAACGTACATAGAACGTAACTGATATAACAAATCTATAACAAAACGTGATCAATCCGCTGTTGTCCAGGACATATCGTTCTCAAAGATCCAATGGCAGATCTCGATGTTTCCGGGACTTGATCCTAGTGCCACAAAAGCACCATGACCTGGACTCCAAGCTGACGTGTCTTCGTGACATATAGCTAGACCGTCATTGATCTTAGCTTTCGTGTCCACGTCAAGAATGTCTGCCATGTAGACTCTCACTTTCGGAACAGAATGACAGTAATAAAGTAAATACGGATACAAACTCTGATGACACGACACTGATATCGTTGCTTTTCCACCATTGACTGCCTTGATTTTTCCGATCATAACGTTCTTCTTGGAACCGTTAACATTTTTAGTAGTCCTCACCACCACATTGTGTCCCAGCACAGAAGTTGCAAAATCAATCATATCTTCCACGGAACCAACACAACGCTTTGTCTCGCCTGGACTGGAAGCTCGTTCACACTCTGCCAAAGCGTTTACCAACACGCCCTCCATGCTCGAATTATCAGTAGCACCAAACACTTGTTTAAGCTCAGTTAGTCCGTCACTTGAAAAGGGTAATTTTGACGAAATCACCCGGGGCAAAAACGACCTAACAGGCATTTTATCCCTGATGTCAGGCATTCTCATCACCTTCCCTTCCCTCAGCATATACTCCCTAAAAAACTTACCCGAAAAACCACGCTTATTTTCAGATTCACCCTTGACCTTTTTGACAAACGCATTACTAGAACTACTTGGCTTCGTGTACTGACTAAACGTAAAACCTTTAGGAGCATAATCTTTAAACGTAGTATTTAAACCATAGACTTTAAATCCACTTAACTGATTATGCGATCCTTTCCCGTATTCTTTAAATGTATCAATTCCTTCGTTAAACGTTTTTCCATAGTTAAGAAAACTTGATTTCTCCAGATTTGAATTTTTTCCGTAAGATAGAAACGTATCGGCACCAGCATTGGCGCCATCACGATAACTAGAGAAACTATCAGTACCACCATTTACACCAAAACCATATGCCTTAAAATTGTTACTAGGGTTATTAGCATCAGAGCTATAAGCCTTGAACGAATTGTTGGCTGCATTACCCGACTCACTATACCCTGTGAATGTCGAGCCAATAACGTTTGACGTAGTGCCATAATTTGTAAATTCTAGAGGGCCAGCATTGCCCTTTTTACCGTAGCTAATAAAGGCCTCATTACCTGAATTTGTATCATCAACATAGCTTGTAAACGTGAGCTTGTGATTGTTATTATCTGAGTTGTAGGAAGCAAAACGAAGATCCGGGACATTGACGGTTGATTCATAGCTGTCAAACACACCAGAGCCTCCTGTAGTGCTAGCTGCATAAGCAGTGAAGTTGGAGCCTGCAACATTTGCATCTTTAGCGTAGCTAGAGAAGCCTTCCTTGTGATTAGTTGAGCCACGGCTGTAACTAGCAAATGAGGCAGTGGCAAAGTTGAGTCCACCAGAGTAGTTTTTGAAACTGTCATCGCCTGAGACTCGGGAGGTCCCGTAGTTGGAGAAGTGTTTGTTAGAGTAAAATGCGAAATGTGAATTGTCATCCTTTTTGGGAGTGTGTTTTGAGTGAAGGCAAAATAAGTTTGCGGCAGAGCAGAAGGAGGAGAGGTGGGAATCAAGGTTTTTAGAAGCTGCAAGTTTCGAAAAAAAGGCAGTCTTGACAGCTGAGAGAGGAGAGGCTTTGGAAAGAAGGAAATAAGGTTTAGGAAGGTTATTCGAGATTTGTTTGTTCCAGTAGCGGATCACTGAGGCTTTCGCTGTGAACGGATTTTCTTTGCTAATTAATTCATCAGTTGATAACAATGTAGCCTGCATTATATATTAGATGTTAGTAATGTATCAAAAATCAAATCTAGTTATTACAAAAAAAAAAATTAGTTAAATTATACGAACAACGGTACAAAACAGAGAATAATTGATATTGAAAATAAGTTGAGACCAATGTACTTACAGCAGAAGCAGTACAGCTGAAAATCGAGATTATCGATAACAACAAGAAGAAGAAGAAACGAGAAGGAAGAGCACAAGATGTGCTGTTGAGCTTCATTCTCTTATGCTTTAGATTTGTATGTATCTGCACTGGATTGTAGCAGTAGCTTGGAAGGGACATTGGGACATATATAAGGACACAGTTCCTTCTTTTTAAAGCATACCTCTCCTTTTCATTTTTCCTTTTTTTTTTCTTGTACTTCTATTAATTAATTGTGTAATTAGTCAAAGATTCAAGATGAAAGCTTAAATTAAGTACTCAATCAGTAATAGAAAAAGAACAAGTGGTTAATCTGAGTCAGAATTATATATAGCCCAGACACAAATCTCCATATTTACAAGTATATATGCTACCTACTGTTTGTTTGTTTTTGTAATGTTGGTCATCTGAACTGTTTCAGATCTCTATTTTATCCGGAGCAAATAATTTCAGCATTGCCTAAAAATCAAACTCTCAATTTTTCAGAAATAAATCTCGCAAAAAGTTTATTAGGATAAAAGTTTGAAATACATATTACGATTTTCTTTTGACACCTTACGGTTTTCTCTTTTGGCTTGATTTAGCAGAATCTTAATGGAACACAACTCTAAGACAAAGGATTACCTACTGCTACTTTGTTTGAAACACCATGTGTGGGAAAATGCTCAAAGGAAGTGAAGTTTGATTTAACAATTATTAAACTAATTAAAACAAGATTATTGAAACAACTTTAAACTAATTAAGCGGGATGCAGGAAAGATCCCCCATGGTGCCAATTGACAACCAAGTTTCTGCTTTTTATTTGTCATCTTGCTGATCCCTGTTCTTTTTCTACATTGATTTTCGTGCGCATAAGAGAATCGATTCAAAATGCTACATATGCTCTGCATCCACTGTTTCTGAGCGACTGAGTCCATTAAAAAAAAAAAGTAGTACTGGTATATACAATAAAACTGGTACATTATCTCTATCCCATAACTCCACAGTCTTGTTTATTGGACAGCACTTAGATATGATACTCTATGTCTCTGTACAAACCAAACTAATATTCTCAACCTGTTTGTTAATTTAATAGGCATTTGGCACATGCACTAACTTATGCAGTTTCATCTGTTGCCTGTTGCTAACTGGTACAGTTTTTATCTGTTAGACATTTTGATACATTTGGTGCAGAACAAGCGCAGCTGCATACTGCCATCTATCGGCCACCAACACGAATCATCTTACAGCTCCTGCAGAGTATATACTATATAGTTAATGTTTAAGCTAAAACTAGCCTGAGTTCAACTCAGCGAAATAGAGTGAGTCATCCTTCCGAACATACTAGGCAGTCTTCGGAATCCCTCTATCCGCCAACGAACGTAGACATGGTAACAATATACAGTGTCTCCCGGAAAGAAATGGAAGAGAAAGTATTTGAAAGTTTGATACTGAAGATTACTAGACTAGTGTAACACCCCCTTCCTAAAATGGGAGGAGATATTACTTATAATTCAAAAACCTGCCAACAGAGTACTAAAATCATTCCTAAACAATAACTAAACGGTCTAAAATTTTTAAAATAGTATTAAAACTTCAAATCGATAAAACAGAAAAATTCTAGTCAACAAACTAAGGGTAGCTCTCCATCACACAGTCCCAGATTCCCCTAAGCACATGCCAGAAAAAGAATACGGCATGAGCCAAATGCCCAGTACGGATTTGGAATACAGTTTATAAAACAGAAGAAATAGAAATAAATATTTCACAGTTTATAATTAAACAATAATTTCAAAAACAAATATGGCTGAAGAAACGAGGGGTTAGGATATTTCATACCGAGATCAGAATAGATACAAATACACACATCATAGGGTACCTAATGTGTGCAACAGAACGAATAACGTGTACGGCATATACAACGTCACCGTACAATCAAATCACAAATCAAACTCTGGGTGCACCCACGTATCCTGAACAAATATCAAATGCGCAAAGCTCCTCCCAAGAGCTAACAGAAGGATACGCCGTGACCAATTACACTGTCACGAAAGTGTCATGTCACTGGTGCCGCAATGACATGGCTGTAGTACCCCCTACAGCTGGTTAACTCGGTATACCCTATATCACTAAGGGTTCAAATAAATAATTTACACAATTTTAAAAATCACGTGATGCAGATATATCGAATTTCTAAACAGATGTGCAATATGAATAACTTCTAAAATTACTGAGACATATATTTAAATATATCGAAACGGAACTAAGACAAATATTTTAATATTTCAGAACATAATTAAAATAGATACTTGAATGTTATGGAACAGAAGTGAGGTAGACAGTTAAATATTTAGGAACAAAACTGAAAGAAATATTCAGATATTTTAAAAGGGTTATCTAAGATTTATTTTTGAAAACCTCTAAAATGAAATTTGAAATATTTGAAAGCAGATTTTAAAATACTTTTAAAGAGTAAAAATAATTGAAACGAATAACAACAGAGCGAAAAGAATATAGAAGTGAATGAGTAAAACATGTTTAATCATAATAAGAGTAGCTCTGAATAAAAGGGATAGAGTCCGTACCTCAAAATCGCAATCTCAAATACTAATACAATCCGCATACGGTTGGCTAAATACCCGATCTCAATCTATTTACAAAATTATAATTTATTAATAAAAAAAATATTATATTCATTAAGATACATGGTTTACTACTGAACATACTACTTAAAATATCTTTATATATTAAACTATGATTATTGATTATTAATTCATTCATAAACCCATTTTGTAACACCCCAGTCCCACATCGATAAGAATTGAGAATTA
>PHNY01269507.1:791-12034 GCA_003724115.2 Anethum foeniculum | reverse complement strand
TACAATCTATATATACAGCTGAAGTGAGTAACTAACTACCAGAGTTGGTTACATTTCTATAAATAGAAAGTAGTGATGCTGAGTGATGTAATGGTGACGATGATGTTGAATGGTGATGTAGACGTGATGTAGAATTATCATCAGCATGATCATCTATATGATCAATATAGTTCCATAATTTATTTTTAAAATTTTCTTTTTCTGAATAAAAGTTAAACTATTATATTTTTATACAGCAAAAAAAAATTCCAAAAAAATGTATAGAACTATACTTTTTATAAGTCTTAAAATGCGTGACAAGCACTCCCTCCCCAGCGTAAAGAACTTGCTGGGACGGAGGGAGTATTAGTTTAAAAGATTTCGGCTTATTCGTTATTTATACCATCAATTATGTGTATATATATACCGTATCTGTTTGTAATCGAACTTTGTTCAAATTAAGGGCCTGAGATGAACATCTTCTGCTAGGCTCATGGGCTGTACTCTTAAATGAACCAGGCCGTTCTTGTGCTCTATTTTGGGCTTTAAATTTAAATGAAGGCAATACCATGAGTAACAATTATACGGTGTCTGCTAAAGGCCCAAAAGGTTTCCAGAGACGCATAACAGAGTTTATACCAAGGGGGGTGGATGGTGTTAGACTGTTAGTGTCTGAAGATCAAGTTGAGAACTACCATAACATTGACCGCAAGTTATTGTGTGAAGATCAAGTTGAGAACTACCATAACGTTGACTGCAAAAATTACAAAGTTTTGAGAAAAATTACCATAAAATACTAGAATCTTAGTAGTACGGGTTTATTTTCTTGGATCTCGTGTTAAAACCACGCTTAACATATTCTGAAATCTGCTAAGAGGGTATTTGAAAACATAAATTTCATTTCAAATGAGTTGTCATTTCAAAATTCTCATATTTATATTAATATTTGAATATCCGGATTTTAAATACAATCCAAATTCTCAAATAACTTATTTAATTATATTCAGAATTTTAAACAAGTACGATATAATTATTAAAGATGCATAAATAATTTGAGTATATCAAAATGCTTGCTTTACATCCCAACTTAGGCCCCGTTTGCCAAAACTGCTTTCCACTTATAAGTTACTTATTTTTTTTCAAAATTATATATTTTTTTAAAAAAAATTCAAATATAAATATTTATTATAAGAATTGAAAATCAAATCTTATTTTCAAAATAAAAAATAAGTTACTTATTTTCAGAAATAAAATTTGCCAAACAGGGCCTAAGTGAGTCATTGAACTTGTAGCATTTTGTAAGTGTGAACGGACTTGAGAATTTTGGTTCAAAATACTCACTTTAACTGTCTTCCTCATCCTTGTCTTATTTTTACGTTCTCGTATTTGGGATCCAATTTAATTTCCTATAATTTATCTTATCAAAGAACATTTCCAACCATGCTATATTTTAGAAGGTAAGTAGTATATCCAAGATATTAATTAGATATAATATTTGAGATATAGTCGGTTAATATAAGTAATCATTATTTAATTATATTTTATTGATAAATAATGCTAATATTTAAAATTAAATTTTAAAATGTTCCCAAATTTCACGTAACATGTTCCTATTGGTTACAATATAATTAATTAAGATGGACTTCCTATGCATTTACATTAATTTCCCTAATTAAAATAGTACAAACTATCACATCACACAGTCACATTATTTTGAAACACTTTTTTTTACTCAATTTGGCACCGGTATCAATATTCAAGAATTTTTTGAGAGAAGAAAAGCGAAAAGATGAAAACAGGAGAGGAAAAAATGAAAAAGGTTGTTAAGATAATTTATGATCTATACTATATGGGAGTTTTAAAATACGTGTGGATTACTCCAGGTCAGAATGTAAAGAACTTAACTTAGCCGAGAAAATGTTAATAAGATAATGCAGCTTAGACTGTGGAATCAGTTCAGTTGCGGTGGTTTACAGGATAGGTCACTGTCACACCTAGATATTGTAGAACGATTGGTTAAATAAACAAACTGAGTACAATTTAAGCAGGAAAGTGAAGGAGAGATAATACAACAGTGCAAGCTAGTACTCGAGGAAGAAAAGAAGGGATTACATATGCATTGAGGAAGCACGCGGACAAACGGAGGAAACGCCGATCCCTGATATTTACTTTTCACTTCAGTAATTTATTGTAAAGCATCTTATCTTACAGTATTAGTACATTCTGTACACTGCTCCCCCTAACGTGTTTAGTTTTCATTGGCTTTATTACTTTTAAGGATTGTTCATTTCTATAATACAGCAGATTCCGCTGTATCAGAATTCAGAAACATGCATGTTCAATATTTTTATCATAATCCAGAAGAAAATATAAGTGTGATATATATTAAGTTGTTTTTACATATGCCTGGACTTATTTATTATTCTTATATACAAGCCGAGATCGTAATGAGGGTGTGTCGTGCAACTTACGAGACCTTAGCCAAAATTAATTTACGGGATTGATGAAGAGGCCTCAATAGTATCATTCATTATATTGTAACATATCGCGGCATGAAGTTGAATTTAAGTCCCGCCGGCAGTTTCATGCCGATTTGAGCTCCGATACCATATTAAATAATTAATTTATTTAAAATATTAAAATAGAGGTTTTTTTATCATAATCCTGATAAGATCATATATCGTATTTCAAATTTTATATAATCCATTTACTTGAGTCAAATGGATTTTTTACTTGAGTCAAACATATATAAGCTACATAATTCATTTTATATAAGCTACATTTTTTAGTCAAATTTGCAATGACTGACCTAATTGAGTTTTCTGAACGCATATTTAACCAGTTTATATAAAGAGGATTCAAAAAATGTTAGATAATGCTTCCAGCTTCATTAAACTACATATTTTGTAAGTTTAGCTAATAAGAGATTTTTGAACGAATACATGAAATCATTATTTTACGTATATGATATATGATATTATATTAACAATCGTTTAGCCTGGACTATCTTCCGCTTAGTTACCAAGATACTCCTTTGTCCCATTAAATTCTATACGTTATTTTTTAGCACGCTTTTTAAGGCTTATTTAAAATATAGTTACATAATTTTTTTCCAAATTCTTTTTTTCTGAATAAAAAGTTTAGTGTTTAAACTTTTCTTCAGAAAAAGAAAATTTTTAAAAAAATTATAAAACTACAATTTATAGGAGCGTTGAAATACGTACAAACAGTGCACATATACTTCCTATTAAAGTGAGGGAGTAATACCTAATAACTAATACATCAGAATCATTAATATAAAAGTGTGTCATAGTGTCACACTCAGTTGTGACCACAGTCATGTACATGTTTTGGGGGTTGAATGAATGACAGATGATGCTAGCAATAGGCTAATCTCTCTGCAAGTACAACTTTTCTAAAAGAGACATGGAGGGAGTAAAAAATCACCACAACCAACGCAAAAACAAGATTTGAGTTTAAGGGTTTACGATGGAGGAGGACACATGCATACATGTAGGGATAAAGAAGAGGGCTTTAGTTAAGGAACCAAGATGGACAGGCAGCTACTAGTAGCTAGGCCTAGTCTCAATGCATGTCTCTGATTACTCTATAATCTAAACACAGTTTTTCACTGCAGAGACGCTTTGATTTACTTTGCAGTATCACTCACTTCTCCTCCTTGAACCTAACTACCTAAGCCTCTTTAGCTATTTCGTACACTGCATGTCTCATTCATATTACACCAATTATACAACAAGCGCCCTCACCATCTTCTTTTTGCCTGCTGTTACCATGCTGCTGCCTGTTAAAAACTTAAAGGTGACACCTTACGGCTTGCTATACAAGTTTATGTATGTATATATATGTGTCAAATATTTTAGCCAATAAATATTTGCATCAACGGAGGAGATGCATTTATAATGTAGATACGTGTCATCCGTCATGTTTGTGTGTTAGCTAGACTGTGCTTTTGAAACTATCGATTTGTTAAATCAAACTTCCATGTAGTTGTGAACCATGCAACTTTATTGTGTACGGACACTCACAGGATTAATTACATGATTACATCTATACATGACTTCATTGTTCGACTATCTGTCGTTTATCGAGCCAATAATTATGCACAAATGACAAACCGGGCTGGAAGTGCATTTTATTTAATTTATTTATTTGACATAAAGAGGTGGGAGAACCTAGTTTAGATTTAGAATACAACATTCTGAGTATTTTGATATTCATTCACCTGTGGCTTGTGTGATATTCATTCACCTGTGGCTTGTTAAAAACACGAGTTGCGAGCGAGAAAGATATGATTTCCCGTGCATAAACACATATCTTAACAAGCCGAACACAATGCATATGTTTTGCAAATTAAACATATTTTATATAATGATAAAATGTTCTAGTTGTAAAAAATATAAAATTTTCAATATTTTTTAATATAAATTATTAATACTTGTAGAACATGATTTGTAAATATATTTTATAATATTATTATATAATACTTAACTGAAGAATATAAGTGATCTCCAATAAAAAATGTAATCTTCATAACAATTATTTATATCATATACTTTTATAAACACAACCTAATATATGTAAAATTGTATATTAACTGTAAAAGAATTTGGATATTTTGAGCATTAACCTATATAGTTTAAATTATTTAAAAAGCTAAAATTATAAGACCAATAAATCTAATCTTTGGCAATTATTTTCGCAATCGTTACCTTTTTTATTTTTTATCGTAAAAGGTTTGATTCATTGGATCAAAGAGGGCGAGGGCGGAACTATATGAAATATAGTTTCCCGTGTACAAACAATCTCGACTACATTTCTTTCTATTTTCTCCATTTATGTATTGAGCACAAATGTCTTGAAGAAATTCGTTATGTCACAAAGTACTTTATTGCACATCATTCGAAAGAAGTTACTAATTGCAAAACGCAACAATATATCATGCGATTTTAACCTAGGAACCCACGTGATTTTTCATTCGTAAGTTTGTGTGGCATTACGTTTTCCTTTTTTTTAATTTTGCAATTAAGTTGTTTTAGCTATTTAGTTAGGAGATACTTTTGATTTTAAATAATTAAATAATAAAAACAGTCAACTTGCTACGTAAGGGATTATCTGTCGTAAGCCACGCAGACGCAGTGACAATTTTTACATTTTAAATATTTTAATAATATAATAAATATTTACATGAAAAAATTTTGAAAACAAAATTTGCAGAACCACTATATTTTCTCTGTCCCATTGAATTCTCTACGTTATTTTTTAGCACGCTTTTTAAGACTCATTTAAAGTATAGCTCCATAAAATTTTTCCAAAAATCTTTTTTTCCTGAATAAAAATTTAAACATTAAACTTTTATTCAGAAAAAAAAATTTGAAAAAAAATATGGAACTACACTTTACAGGAGCCTCAAAATGCGTGTAAACAGTGAACATATATAAACTATCGGGATAGATAGAGTAATACATATATATAGGGTTAATTATCAAACACACGACTTATTGGTCCAGATATATCAATTGAGTCATTTATTACAAATTTATTGCATAAACACATATCTTAAGAAGCAGAACAGAATGCATATATTTTGCAAATTAAACATATTTTATATAATGATAAAATGTTCTAGTGAACGAAGTTTAGTGGGGACATGTTTATATCGGAAACCTTGGAGACTAAATCTAGACCCTTAGATTAGTTTTAATCCAATGGTACTTATTAATCTAAGTTAGTTATTTTCTCTATCTTGTTTATTGTTTCTTGTTCTTTTTTTTTTTAAATTTCATTTATTTTTAGATTAGTATAAATTTTATACTCAAACATTAATTTTTATTAAGCTCTGTTATGTAACATATTTTTAAAATAAGTAACTAAAGTTATGTCCTGCACTTTATTTTATTCTAGAGTAGATAAAATTAATAATTTATAGTTTAAATATACTTTTTTTCCGCACTTTATTTAGGTTAGTTTAATGTTCTGCACTAAATTCTTGGATATATTTTTCATAAAATATTTGTTCTACATGTTATAAATTATTATTAATTTAGTTTAAAAAAAACTCTATTGAATAATAATTTATAATTTAATCATATAAATATGTTCTGCACTAATTTTTTAAATATATTTTTCACAAAATAAATGTTTTGCATGTTTTATAATATTTTTAATTTAGTTCTAAAAGTACTACGTTAGATAATAATTTATAATTTAATCATGTAAATATGTTATGCACTAAATTTTAAATATATTTTTTAAATTTTTTTTGCATGTTTTATAATATTTCTTTAGTTTTAAAAGTAATGCATTAAACAAACTTAATAATTTATAATTTAATCATAACCTAAAAATGTTCTCCACTCCATTTTTTTTAATATTCTTTGACAAAAAAATATATTCTAATGTACATAATATTTTAAGCGTGTCTTTAGGTGTCTTTTTCTTTTGTACCACACGATCATCTGATGGTAGTTAAATAGGTCTCCAAATCTCCAAAATAAAAGCAGTCTCCCCTGAAGCCGACTCATGTTCTAGTTGTAAAAGATATAAAATTTTCAATATTTTTTAATATAAATTATTAATATTTATAGAACATGATTTGTAAATATATTTTATAATATTATTATATAATACTTAATTGAAGAACATAAGTGGTCTTCAATAAAAAATGCAATCTTCATAAAACAATTATTTATATCATACACTTTTATTAACACAACCTAATATATGTAAAATTGTATATTAACTGATAAAAGAATTCGAATATTTTGAGCATTAACGTATATAGTTTAAATTATTTAAAAAGCTAAAATTATAAGCCCAATAAATCTAAGGGAATTTGTCAAAAATGCTAATTTCTGGGTATCTAATTGCAAAAATGACACCACCACTTTCTTTTTGCAAATTTACGTTATTTTAAAAAAAGACAGCATTTAATTTACAGTTGTACCTTCTCCCACACACACTTCTCATTCTTCTCTCTCTGCTTCGATCCTTTTGGTAAGTCTCTGTAAAGCTCTCTTCCGATTTTTGTTTCTAATTTTTTGTAAATCTCTCTCAGTTTGCTTGTCTCTCTCTTTGTGTATCTCTCATTCTCTCTCATTCTCTCTCTATTTGTATCTATGTGTAACTGTTCTTGTAACTTAATTTTTTGTTTACCGATCTGTTTTTTAGGTGTTGTTAGAAGTTCGATTGAGGTTGTTATTTCAGGTAATTTGTTTTTTTTTCATTTTTTCCTTTGGTTTCGTAGTTGCATGTGTATACATTTGAAACCAGTAATTTGTTTTGCTATTATAGTTGTAGTACATTTTATGAGTGGTTTATGAATGTTTTATATTGTGTGTTGTTAGTATTTTACATTTGTTAGTTTGTAACTGGGTTTTCGTTTGGGTTTTATTTTTTTAGGTATGGTTCATACCAGGTTTTCTTTATCTTCCTCGGAAGCATCCGGCTCCCAGTCGAGGTCAAAATTTAAAGTTAGAGCACAGAAATCTGAGGGTAAGAAAAAGGTTTTGTCTCCTGTGAAGAAGAAAAAAATGCAAAATACTAAAAGATAAAGGTTTTTTGCCTCCTCCTAAGGTATGTTTTTTTATTGTTATGTTTTTGGTTAATGAAGTATGTTTGTCAGAGATTAATTATAAAGTTATTGAGTTTCTTGCAGTAGTATTTTTGTAGTTGACTGTTGTATTATAGTAGACAGTATTTGTGTTGTTTATTTGGAATTTGTTGTTAAATTGTAGGGTATGCACTATGAGTTACCTGTTGATAAGCATAAGGGTGCCAAAGTCTTTTGTGGTAACAAATATGATCCGATAACTGATGTGCGTACTATTCTTTCTGAAGAGGAACTTGATGAATTTAGTAAATCATGTTTTGGTCGTTTCATGAGTCTGCCTAATTTTAAACTTCAAAATCAACTTATTCACAATTTATTAGTTAGGCAGTTAGTGCAACCAAATAGTGATGAGATTTGANNNNTAAGTTGAAGTTCGGTATTTCTGAGTTTGCAACTATAACTGGACTTAAGTGTTTTGGTAACTCTGACAAAAAGAGTTGTTATAAGGTGGAGAATAGGTTCGTAAACAGTTGTTTTAATGGTCTTAATCTAGTGTTTCGAAGCATTGTTAAGGAATATTTTTTTGGTAAAAAATGGAAGTGTAGTGGAGATGCTGTGAAGATGGCACAGTTGTATGTGCTCCATCATTTTGTTTTAACGTCTACAAAAAATAATCAGATCCCTAAAGGTGATTTAGATATATTGGATTCTGAGAAATTTGATGAGTTCCCCTGGGGTAAGGAGGCTTTTGTAATGACTTTGAAGTCCCTTAAAAATAGTCCAAATACCAGCTCCAAAGATAATTATTACAGACTTTGTGGTTTCCCATATGCATTGCAAGTTTGGTTTTATGAATGTTGTCCGTATTTAAATAGGAAGTATTGTATGAGTAGTGGTGGTGATATTCCTCGTTTGCTAAACTGGAGAAATGATTATTCGGGAAATTTTAAAGAATTTTCCACAATCTTGTCACTTGGATTGGAAGACGTATGTTTCTTCATTGTTTATCTTTTTCCCGTTTATATTTTTATGATGCATATAGTTAATTTTGTATGCATTTACAGTTGCAAGTTAAAGAAATGTGTCCAACTGCAAGGGAGATTGAAGAGTTGCATTTGGAGGAACTAGTTTCGTAAAATGAAGATTGTTCTGTTCCGTCAAATGCAGCTGGTGTTAATGCTTCTGATGATGATTTTGTTGATTATGTTCCTAGAGCTGTGAAGCCTATTTCTTCTTCATCTGACAGTATTGTGAAGAAGATTCAAAAGCAATTGAGAAAAGTGGAGTGTAATCAGAAGAAAATTCAATTTGAAGTTGAAAACCTGAAAGTACTTGTTAATGAACAGCGATTGTATTTTGATACTGAACTGTCGAAGCTTCGTGATTTAATTTTGAATAAGGTATATAATTTTCTATTTAAATTGTAATTTCAGTTTTATTTAGTTTCAGTCTGATTTTTTAAAATAATTTCCAGGTTGTAGGTGGTGATTATGAGGGTGACAGAGAGTCCCCAAATGGAAATGATGAAAGTATGGTACCTAAAAGCTTAGTACCTGAAGCAAATCTTGAGAATGAGGTTAGTTATTTACATTTTATTTTGTTTAATAGTATAACTTATTTGTATTTTGATATCAATTTTTGATTGCAATTAATAGGTTTCAAATGTTTAAGCTATTCTGTCACCAGTTGGAGATTTTAACGCTGTTTTGACTGAAGATGTTGAAGTGAATGATCAGGTTGTGGAAAATGACAATGAAAATTCTATTAATGATAAGATGGTGGATATCACTGTTGCAGGTGATGGTGGACCTATTATTATGGATGATATGTCCCCGAATACGCTAAAGCAATTGGAAGTTGTTATGAAGACATTTGATGTTATCCCAGTTGTTTCAAAAGTTGCAGAGGATAAAGTGATCTGAGAATCAAGCAAGGTAGTTGGACAAATTGTTGGGGAAACAATAATTACTGAACAAGCTGCTAATGAATCTCGAAAGATTGACGAATCTCGAAAGATTGACGAATGTGAGGTTAGAAAAGAAGTTTTAGAGAATGGGGCCGCAGGTCTTAATACATGTGATGAGGTTGCAAATGAAGTTGAATCACTAGTTGGAGGTTGTGGTTTAGGCGTAGATGAATCTTCAAGTTTGTCCAAGACTCCCTGTGATGTTTCAAGAGAAGTTGGTCTGGTGAATGAAGAAAATATTGAAAGTGTTGTTCTTGGAGTTGCACGTGAGGTTTCAAATGATTTGTCAAGTATTTTCCAAAGAACAAGTCATGATGATATGAAAGATGCTGGAGTGGTAAATTTTTTGGATTTCTTAGCTTGTTTAATATTTTAGATACTACTTATTATTTTGCCTTTTTTATGTTGTAATTTTATGTATAGTGTAATGTTTTTAGCATACTTCTAAAGTCACTGTGTTGCGGAATCCTGTTTTTACCACACCCCTGCCAAGAAGACAAATAAAGCTTCCTGCTTATTTGAAATCTCTGTTTTTACAATATTTTGGTTCTAGCTCAGTTGAACAAATTGATGGTCCCAAAGTTGTAGAACATATTGGAATATGTCCTTTTGATAATAATGCCGGGAAGTTGGCAGATTTGGAACTTTGTGGACAGTATTATACTTGGTTGGACACCGGACTTCTTGCGAAGAATATGTTAGGTCCCAAAGTATTGTAGAAGGGGGGGGTTGAATACAATACTCACAATTATTTCGATTTCTTCTTGATTCCTTCATTAAGTTCAAGTAATCGAAACAAACATAAACAAGTCGAGGAATATATCGTTTGATTAATATAAACCTTGAGGTTGTTACACTCTAATCAGTAATGATTAGCTACAATAAATTTAACAANNTTAAATGAAATGATATAGCCTTCAATGGAGCTCTCGTATTTGCAGTGAGGTTGCTGAGGAAGATAACCAGAATGAAATGAATTCAATCTGCTTCATTTAAGTGTAGACTTTTCACTTTCAATTACGTGGCAAAACCAAGTAATTTCCTTGTAGTGCTTTGAACTTGAAATACCACTAACACTCCAACTGTCGACAAAACCTTCTCTTGTGAGTCTTTGCCTTAGTCTTTGAGAGGATTCAAAGCTAACTGTCGACCATCTTTAACTTTATAAGGCTTAACTGTCGACAAGGATACTAGAGAGGTCTAACTATCGACAATGTTTTACCCTTATAAGAATTTTGACTTAGTTTTCTGAGGGAATAACATCAACTGTCGATAACATGCCTCTAGTATAGCCAACTGTCGACAAAGTCACCCCTTGTATACATTTTGACTTAGATTCTTGGAGAGATAACATTAACTTTTGACACCCTTCACTCTTATAAGGTTTTGACTTAGAATAATATGAGGTCAGAGTGCAACTGTCGACAAGTACTCTAGTATAGAGTACTTAGAATATTTTCAAGTTCTTTCCTGTACTCAATCTGACTTCCAATCTTCATAATTTCATATTTGAACTTTGAACAATCTTGACGAATACTAATTCCACTCAACAATTCTTCAAAAGATAATACTTGTATTTCCCTTCACTGATCACTGACGCCTAGTGCAATTGGTCTGTTTCACAGACTAGTTCTGCTCTCAGGTCTTCGTATTATGAACATTGCAAACCATTGTTGAGTTGTTATGACTTCTGTAACTTTATTGCTTCATCCACTGAAATCCTGATCC
>PHNY01269393.1:744-12461 GCA_003724115.2 Anethum foeniculum | reverse complement strand
CTGAATTGGTTATTACAGATTTGCTGAAATCTGTGTCTGGTGTTCGTTTTTCGCAAACGAATACCCTTCGTTTCTGACTGGAAACGAGCGTCTGAACAAAAGTGATGGCTAAAGCCATCACTGACTCGTCTGTAAGGCGTTTGACGTCGTTTACTGCCTGTAATTGCCGATTTAATGTTATCAGATTTGATTCTGATTTTTTCTGAATTTTGTCATATTTTGTTTTTATGATTAATGATGAATGCTACGATATGTTAAGATCAGATTATGTGTTCTAACATGTTCTTAAGTGTTAATTGAGCATGGTGGATGGTTATGGCTTTTGACCCTTAGGTTAATGGTTTTGTTTTTGTTTTTTTTAAATACGGCTTGCATGTCGTTTTGATCTTGTAATAATTAAATCTCGAATGCAACTCGAGTTTTTCTTGTAAGTTCAATTAGATTATATATCATATATCACATCACACTTCACTATTAAATTTTTTATAACATCTATATTATATATAATACCATAGCATATGGGTTGAATGAGCAAACTTCTCATTTCTCTGTACTAATTTACAAACATTTACTAACATTAATTGTGGTATGTCGTGTGACTCATCAATCACATTTCCGACATATAAACACAAAAAATAATTTTGAAAAAACTAATAATTTATTTATATTTAAATTGTGTATGTTCATTGATGTAAATCATACACAGATAATCTCTTCAATGTATGTATTCAGAGCACTCACATATTGTAAATACCATTTAATTATAAATCAACAAAAATGCACACTAAGATAATTTCTTACTTCGTGCACACAACCACACCTCAAACACCCATGCTCATGTATACAAACAAATACAACATCTATACATCAGGAAATAACATAAATATACTTTCAACAATTACAACTTGAATAACTTCAGTTCGTGCAATCTGGAGCATGCCTGTGCATTGCACGGGCTATAGAGCTAGTTTGTACCAATGAGGTAATTAGATGATAATAAAATTCGAGATTATTCGTCGAATTCAAGATTTGTGATCGTAGTTTTTCATTGAAAAAGATGCTGAAGTATGGCGATTTCTGAATTTTGTGGTGGTTGAGATAAAAAGGATGGTAGCAAGCTCTTAAAGCTCTTAACTTCCAATCCTTTCAAAGTGCCTACGTGCCTTGTATGTATTTGTATGTATAGGGGATCAAGTCTCACGTAAATCTTGAAGAATAGGTAA
Source organism: Anethum foeniculum (assembly GCA_003724115.2). Classification (NCBI taxonomy): domain Eukaryota; kingdom Viridiplantae; phylum Streptophyta; class Magnoliopsida; order Apiales; family Apiaceae; genus Anethum; species Anethum foeniculum. Next base: position 11,238 of record PHNY01269393.1, on the reverse strand, counting down.
CCTTATGGGCCAGGGTATTTGATGGATTTTTTTAGGTAAGCCCAATGCTCATAACAGTAAATAGTGAGACATGGCTATAGGGCAGTAAACGAACCGAGCCGAGCTTTGACCTTAACGAGCGGAGTTTAATTTTTTTTCTTAACGAGCCGAGCCGAGCTTTTTTATTGCACAAAAATTGTGTTCGAGCTCGAGCTCGTTAACGAACCGAGCCGAGCTCGAGCTTCTATCGAACAAAAATGAGCCGAGCCGAACTCGAGCCCTTAACGAACAGCTCGTGAACAGTAACATTTAATTTCAAAAAAAAAAGGGTTAAAACCTACTTGGATCAATTTATTATCAATTTAGACATAACTGAAACTTAAATTTTAATCTATTATCCTTAAATAATTCAAATGATTCGTGTATTAAATATTTGGGTGTAATTTTAAACTTAAAATGTTAGGAATATTATTAAAAATCATGATATATTTATGTTTTTTTTGAGTTTTAACAAGCCGAGTTCGAGCCGAGCTCGAACCGCACATGCTAAAGCTAGGCTCGAGCTCGTTAAGCTTAACGAACACATTTTCGAGCTCGAACTCGAGCTCGAGTTCTTAACGAACCGAGCCTTTATCGAGCCGAGCTCGAGTTTGCTCACGAACAGCTCGGTTCGTTTACAGCTCTACATGGCTAGAAACATAGTTAGGAGAGCCTGTACGATAAAACCTAGATATGTGGTACCAAAACTCAGCCATTAAGGACTTCACGGATATAACATTAACGCTATCTATCAGAGCTAATATCAACCGCTACCAGCCGTTTCTCCTATCAATAGCTGCAGGAAAAAGTCACGACTTACTTCAAATGCATGAACGAGTCCTTACTCATGGCGAGCCCTGAGATATATAAAAGTCTCAAGTGAATTTCTTTTTGTACCGAACAATAAATTGAAAAAAGTATAAGAAACGAGATATTGATAGTGTTTATGTCAGTCCGACTAAGCGAGAAAGATATATTATTTTTTTGGGTGGTCTTTTAGAATAAAAATTAAAAATATGTGCCCCATAAAATTTATTTTGTGCCTATATTTTTAATATTGTTTCTTTTGTTCCTTCATGTATATAAAAAAATGTGCACGTGAAAGTCCAATCTTTAGTGCCCCCAATCGCTAGCATAAAGAGTTTGGCTTCATGGTCGACTCTGTCCTTACCTCCCGATAATGATACCACCAGAATACAGGAAAATGTTACCTAATCAAGAAAATTAGAAATATGATCACCTCGAGCGCCCGATGAGTACAACCTACCAGAATACGGAATCAAGGATTGTAGATCATCGTCAAATGACCTCCGAGTGACCATAGCAACCAAAGACTCTCCGAAATGACATCTTATAAGAGTCGGTCTTCAATATATGAGTTGAAGATTTCTCGATGAGGATAAGATAATTCACCTGAATACAGAATCGAGTTTTCAAGATATAAATTAATGATTTTCCAACGAGTGTAACTCACCGAAATATAGAACAAGGCTGTACAACTTATTGGATAGAAAATCAGACGTCAACATGTAAATTGACGATTCCTTAATGAGGTTAACTCACCGCAATATAGAATCAGATCTCATTTGAGTAGCCGTGCCAACCTAGTTGATGAGCTAACTTAGTTGGAGCACCTAATCCAGGCAGACATCTGAAGACAGGAAAATGCAATCCCCCTTACATAGTTCAATATCAGAGTTGGAGGCCTAAGAGAGTTTTCCGATAAGTGTTTGATAATTCTTCAATTTTTTTGTAGATAGATTCATACTATAAAGCATGTATGTCTTCATATATAAATCACCCAATGAACCTGGGATTTGAGAAGACATCCTCATAATATCATTCTCATAATATCTTTTCAAGTTATATTTTCATAATTATAGCAAAACATGATTATGATCCAAATTCAACACTTTTCTTATATAAAATTTGTGAATAATACCTCAAATCTAAGGCATTTTTAGCTTATTAAAATGAGTAATGGCTGTCGAAATATTTAAGTAACGTAATTGATAAGTTAGTCTGGTATCATATGAATTACCAAGCCCATACTTCACTTAGTCAAATTTCGGGTGAAACACTTTGAAAATATTTTTATAAGATAATAAAATTGGGAAAAAATTTAAAAATAAGTAATAGTTTTTTAAAAAAATAAGAAACAAACATGACTTATAATATAAGTAATTTTTCCTAAAGATTTGTGTAGACGCAATTTTAATAATGTAAATCAAAATCAATCATGTTTCATGTCGACTTGTGAGTCAAACTCAGTAAAATCGTAACAGAACCGAGTTTGACCCCCTCGAGTTACCGAGTCACTTAAGAGATTGGGTTTATCGCCTAACCGGGCCATCCATCCAGCTCCATCAAAACCCAAACATCCAACCCCTTTATTTCTCCTTTCTCTCTCTCTAAAAACTCCTAGAGAGAAGCAAATTAAACTAATCCTCTCTATCTCTCTACCTTCTTGAGCAGCTAGCACTCATTTATGGAAATTTAACCCCCCAAACAGCACCTTATCTTCCTATTCAAACCCTAAATTTAAAAATGTCTCACACAATATTTCAAACAGTGTATGTATCTCCAATTCCAGCTTGTAACAAGCACTTATTGTCTTCAAAACCTCTATTGCCGTCGAGAATCTCGTTTTGCCGGCCAATTAGGGTTCCGATTAAGCTCCGTATAAGTCGTTGCGTTGTTAAAGCTTGTTCGTCGTCTTCGGTTGTTGATGACGACGCAATTAAAGGATTGGAGCGGTGTTTGGGGACTGAATTATCGGCGACGACGTCGTCGTCCGGGGTTATGTATGGTCCGGTTATGAAGGGAGGGCAGCAGTATGGAGCGTTTGGTGGTGCGACTACGTTGGAGAAATCGAAGCTCGATTTGACGCAGAAGCAGACTAAGTCTAGTCCTGAGGTTTGTTTTATTGACTTTTTGAGTTTTCCGTATAGTAGTTGTGTTTGTTTAACTGAAATCAATAGATAGGTAGGGTGAATTAACTGATTCTGCTGCGTGTTTGCGGATTAGTGTTATTGACTTTCTATATGTTTGTTTAGCTGAAATGGATGGATAGGTAGGTTAATTCACCGTTAGTGTTATTGACTTTTTTGATATGATTGTCAAGCTGAAATGGATAGAGATATAGGTGAATTAACTGTTTCTATTGTGTATTTGCGGATTAGTGTTATTGAATTTTTGATATGATTGTTTAGCTGAAATGGATAGACAAATAGGTGAATTAATTGTTTCTGTAGCGTTTTAGTTTTGTTGACTTTTTTTTAATATGATGGCCGTATTAGTTTAGCTGAAATGGGTAGATAGGTATTGAAGGTTTGTATTGTATTATTGTTTATTTATTGTTACGGATTTTGTTGTTGCTAGGTAGGTGAATTTGTTCGTAGTTTTAGCGGAATTTAGTTTGGGGTAATTGCTTTTGATCTTCGGAACATAAATGGAGGCTTAGCTAAACCTTTAAAATGAAAGATCAAGCGAAAACATTTCTACAACTTGACTTGGCAGAACGAGTCATTATAGTCATGTTTTTTTTCCTAACAAAATGTTAATTTCGAGTTTCTTTTGGTAATAGTGATTCCAAACAGATTAATAGAAACATAAAATGCTCCATTTTTTTTTTAAATGAGTGGCAAAATGCTTAAACCATGATGCATCTTTTTTAGATAGATAAAGGTGGTGGCAATGTGGTGGAAAAAGATTGTTCCAGATGACCTCGACTAGTTGGGGTTAGAGCTTAATTGTGACTCGACTAGTAGACCTATCTCATAAAGTAGCATTGGGAAAAAATATTTCCAAAATTTAGCTTAATAAATTTTTCATGCATCTTATTTAGGGGTGGCAAAAAATTAATTTGGTTTTGGTCTGGTTTGTAATTGTAACCCAAATCCATATATCATATTTAAATAAATATGGTTTTGATTTTTGTTTAGGTCGATATGATTTTTGTTAAAAGTATGGTAAGTGGTAACCCATTTTGATAGAAAAACTAAAATAAATAAATATATTTATTTGAATTTCATTTTTTTAATTAAAACAACTGAGTTGCGATTCTGAAAATGTCTTTAATTGAAGACATTAATCCAATATATGTTTAATAATATTAGTAAATTATGTTAGGCCTCATGAGGATAATTAAAATTTATAATAATCTGTAATTATAGTATTACAAAATGTTCCAGTGTTTGAAGATGAGATGCTTAAATATACTTTCCTATTATGTTACCAAAAAAACATCCCACCAGGTAGTACAAGGTTATAATTGTAATTTTACAAACAGGTAGTACAAAGTTATCATTGTAATTACAGGAAACTTGTTCATCTTCATATCAATTGTATAACAGATAACAGATAACGAGAATGATATTGTATATGTCTAGGGTGAGAAACAGAAATTAGCAAAGGAAAAATAGAAGTCAGTAGCAAACAGTTGGCGGCTCAAGGTATAACAACAGGTAGCGGCTAAAAAGTTTGGGGGATCTAATTTGGGTAATTGTGAAATCTCAGTTTATACCCATATTTTGGGATGAAATATGTAATTTAAAGCCCAACCTGATCCATATAGCAATATGTAATTTTAGGTTGGACCAAAATTTTAAATTTGGATTTTCATCCAAATTGCCACCCCCAAATCTTATGCATACTTAACTATGTGTTTATTAAAACTGCTCAGCTGTTAGTCTTATGGTCTATCACTTTTCTTTGTGTATCACCACAATTGCATTCTTAGTTCGACTACCCTTGAAATGCTTTTCTAAATTGTGTTGTAAGATGAACCGTTGAAATTTTGGCTGATGTGTGAAATCAATTTTATTTTCTGGCAAGTAGCATTTTCAGTGTTCAAATTTCGAACTATTGTTGTTGTTTAACAGAGTTATATATTTGCAAGATCATAGTTGTTGGTCTGACATTTTATTACTGGAATGGACCTAATATAGATTGTGCAACCATCTTTGATCGTAGCTTTTGATATTAAAAAACTAGATTTATTTAATTACTTGTAGGTTTCTCTAGGATCAAAGTCCTTTTTCTTTTCACTGTAAATTCACTGCGCATTTATTAATTGCTTAGTTGTATCTCTGGACATCCGCCACTACTGAAACTTTCTGCAATTTCCCAGCTTGCAATTGGCGGAGGTGGTGGCAATATTGGGAAAAGTATTAATTTTGGTGGTGGTGATGGAGGAGATGACAATGGTGATGATGATGACTACTTTGATGACTTTGACGAGGATGATGATGGTGATGAGGGTGGCCTGTTTAGGAGAAGGATGGTTCTTCCAGAGGTTGGAAGCTTATGGAAGCACAATGATAAACACATTTTCTTCTTAAATAGTTTCGTACTTACTTATTTGCTTCAATTTCCCACAGCTGTTCGATAGGGAACTTATCAAAGCAGTATTGAACGAGTGGCAGAAGACAATGATAGATTTGCCAGCAGGAATTCGGCAGGCCTGTGAAATGGTACATTGAATTAATCTGGTAGTCTTCTAATGTGTATTAAGTTAATAACTTAAGTTTCGGGATTTGACATGTAATATATCTTGTAGGGTTTAGTGAGCACAGCACAGATGGTAAAATATCTAGCAATTAATGCAAGGCCAACTGCTACTCGGGCGATTTCTCGCACACTTCCTCAAGGATTGTCTAGGGGGTTTATTGGCAGGTAATTTTGGAGATAGTATTGCAGTATTGCTGTATATGGCAGGTTATTCAGTACTGCAGTATTGCTTTAAAATTCTGCTGAGAGTGCTTTTATTCACGATCATGATTTTTTTTCTCTTTCATTGTCTGCTTGTGGCTATTAGAAAAGCTTGCAACTTACAAGTGTCCTAAGTTCTTAGAGAAATTCTTGATATTGGTTTTATGGCTTGGGTAGAAATCTGGAAATTATTTTTGGTTTATTAACATGAGCACTTGAGCAGCAATGTGGTGCTAGATTGCTCAAATGTGCAAGTCGTGACCTTTAAGCATTTATCTGACTCCCCTAGTTTCACCAGGAGCAATATGGTGCTAGATGGTTCAAATGTGCAAGTCCTGACCTTTAAGCATTTATCTGACTCCTCTAGTTTAAATTTTTCTTCCAGGATGATAGCAGATCCTGCGTTTTTACACAGGCTCCTCTTTGAGCAAGCATCTACATTTGGTTGCTCGCTCTGGTGGGAGTTTAAAAATCGCAAGGAGAGGTATTATATAGTTCAACTTTGATGACAGAATATGTTAACTATATATTATTGTCTAATCATTATATGATTTGGTGTATTTTTAGGATAAAGCAGGAATGGGATCTTGCACTTATCAATGTTCTGACTGTAACGGCTTGCAATGCTATAGTTGTTTGGACGCTTGCCCCTTGTCGTTCATATGGGAACACATTCCGTTTTGATCTACAGAATACACTGCAAAAGCTTCCAAATAATATATTTGAAAAGAGCTATCCGCTCAGAGAATTTGATATGCAAAAGAGAATCCACTCATTCTTCTACAAAGCCGCTGAATTGTGTATGGTTGGGTTAACTGCTGGAGCAGCCCAAGGTGCTTTGTCAAATCTCGTTGCTAGCAAAAAGGAGGGAAGGTGAATATTATTTAGCCTTGTGTTGTTCTGTTTACACTTCAATTTATATGTCACATCTCTGCTTTAAATTGCCAGTCTCAATCCATGTCTGTCCTTGGATCTTTTCTGATTTACATTTAATTTTTAGGTTATCTGTGACGATTCCATCTGTTAGTACCAACGCTCTTGGTTATGGAGCTTTCCTCGGTCTGTATGCAAACCTGCGTTATCAGCTGTTGTGCGGGTTTGACAAGGCTGTGGTCCACCATTTTGATGTTATTGGCGTAGCATTGGTTTTTGGCACAGCTTTGAGGTATGTGGCTTTTTCATTAACTAAATTGTTATTCAAGGAGTCCCTCGTTTGTTTTCTGGTTTGTTCTTATTTGTATATCAAGAGGTGTTTTTCTTTTTGTTGGTTATGTTTTCATAATGTATGATTAATCCCTTGTTTGAACACAATCTAGTAATAGTCCTGTGGAATTTTATTTACCTGTCCATCTTCACTGAGCTAAAGTGTAATCTGAATAAGCTAAAGACAAGTTAACTTTAACTTCCACCTTTGAACTGCTCCGCTGTTCTCTTGATTTGAGGTTACTGGTATAGGTATGCAATTGTTCCAAGTGGTAAAACAATGTACTGGATTGTTAATGGTGTAAGCTTATGCTGTGATCATGTTATGCCAACTATTGGTAGTGACCTTGAGTCATATATAGTGTAGAATGATATTAATGGAATGATTGTCAAAAGCCAAATATTATGGAAGTTCACAAAGAAATTGATCCATATAAATGTTATATCATGGTTACAACTTTTCTTTTTTATTTAGGTTGTTGAATACTCAGTTAGGCGAGACATCTCGGTTGGCCTGGCTTGGGGTTGAAGTTGATCCACTAGCTCTGTCAGAAAACCGCTTAAAGGCGTACAGTAGACCATCTGATGCTGTTGATCAGTCCTCTTCATCGAAATGGTTCATCTCGAAGAATCCCGTTGTATCTGGGCTTGGGCTACTTGGCATCAAACAGGGACAAAGTGATTCTGTTCCTGAGGGGGAAGCACCACCTCCCAAGGCTCGGAGAAAGAGAGTAGTTAGGAAGAAGGTTTCGACAACCTGAGCTTTTAGATGGTCAAACAAGGTCTTAACTTGCCTTTCAATTTTGCAACGCTACGATTTTAGTGCCGAATACCCCTATAAACAGTCATTTCCTAGTGAGCATGAGGGACTACTGAGCGCTGGCAGAGTATTTTGCATGGAATTTACATTGATGATCTTCATTGAAGAAAATATCGAGATTTGGGGAACTTTTTCATAGTTATGATTATAGCTAAAATTTAGTTGTTATTTGGATAACTTGGGTGTCCATCCTTCGTAGTTAATATAAAAAATTCCCTTGATAAAAAACTGTGTAGTTTTTACAATATTATCATGTCTCGTACTCTTTGGAGATTTGGCTTGAATAAGCATATTATGGATCCGTAGGAAGCGTATTAAACTTAATGGCCTTTTGCCGGCTCAAATAGTGTGTCAATGTGGTGCAGAACTGCAAATACTGTATGATAAATTTTTTTGCACTGTCCAAAATTTGTAAGATCCAATACATGAGGTGGATCAAAGTTGAAGAGTTTGGTTCGACCAAGTTTCACTCTCTCAAAGAAATTCAAAAATTAATAATCATAATCCCTTGCCGTGCCGTGAATACATGTCATGACCAAACAAATGCTAAATTATATCACACCTCTTTATTGGAGGGTTCACAAGGACAGGTTTGATTTAGAGTGCTGAAAACATAGGTTTTCTTGGCATTTACAGTCTGGATTACAGTCTAGGAACGAGTTTGATTCATTGAGCGAAAGTTGAATAAGATTTCCTTTGGCAAGAAGCTCAGCATGCAGAGGAGAAGAAAACTTTAACTAAAGAAACTCTGACTTTCGAAAATTATTCTACCTAAAACATCAATGGAAGTTTTACAATCCTTGAATGTCCTATCAAAATTATACTTCACATATTTTGTGCAGGTGGGGGGAGAGCACTGCTGTAAGTGTGTGCGTATTGCTGTGAGGTTGCCGTTGGGAATACAAGGGAAGGCAGACAAAAACTACCAAGAGAAAGAAACATTTGAAAAACATGCGCATTTAGATATTCAAGACTCCACCCAGTAAAATAAAAAGTTACTAGTAATAAATTCCGAGCAATTTCGCAGTAAATGGAAGGAAATATTAAACGGACTCTTGCCTAATTTCTAATATCTAAAAGATTCGAAGTAATTATTTTTATCATTTTTTTAAAAAATAATTAAAGTTGATCTATATTCTATCGGATAGTTGTTATGACAAGTATACAGACAGAGTGTAGAGATAGACAGCCACCAATCAAATCAACACACCTTATCTCCAACAGACAAGCTCCACCTGAAAACGGTGGCGCGTGCAAAAAATGACCATCAGTCTATACTACTGGCTAGTTGAGCATCCATCAATCTCAGAGTTTGAGTGGAAACAAGGCCAAACATGGGGTTCAACTCAATTCTTCCTAGCCCTCACTCTCCTTACCTATCTCTCTCTCACTTACTTTCTCTCTACTCACATCTCTCTCACCATCTCCAAATCTCTCCTTACTCTCATTTCAACTTTCCATAACCTCCTCCTCTCTCTCCTCTCTCTGATCATGGCTCTTGGTTGCTCCCTCTCTATTTACTATCAAATGCCTAATTACCGTTGGATCTTTTGTTTCCCACCCAATCATACCCTTCCACGCGGACCCATATTTTTTTGGGCAAATGTGTTTTATTTTTCCAAGATTCTTGAATTTATAGACACCCTTTTGATCATTATTGGTGGGAAGAATGACAGGAGACGTTTGTCTTTCCTCCACGTTTATCACCACACTGTGGTTGTCGTAATGTGTTATGTTTGGCTTGCGACGAGGCAGTCGCTTTTTCCTGTGGCATTGGTGACGAATGCCGGGGTGCATGTGATAATGTATAGTTATTACTTGCTGTGTGGTTTAGGGAAGAGGCCTTGGTGGAAGAGGGCGGTCACTGATTGTCAGATTGTGCAGTTTGTGTTTAGTTTTTGCGTGTCTGGAGTGATGTTGTATTATCATTTTTACAGTGGAGGGTGTTGTGGAATTTGGGGATGGTGTTTTAATGCAGTTTTCAATGCTTCTCTTTTGGCTCTTTTTCTCAATTTTCATTCCAAGAACTATCAGGCCAAGAAGAACAAGGATGAGCAGCTGCTTAAAAACAAATGATAATGACATGTTGTAGTTGCTATAAGATTTATGTGCTATTGATTGTGTTTAGTAGAGAAATTTGTGTCTTTCATTGTATGTACTGATGATTTATACTCATCACATTCAAATGACAAAATAATTCACACATTTACAATCAACAGTTATTTCTAATTGTGCTCTTTCACCTAACTGATGCTTTACCTCCAGCTTCTTACGGATTTGGAGAATTTTTTCCACACATGTTTCTTCTTTAACACTAATGGATGCCCACTGCTTAATAGTTTAAAGAAATATGTGTAGCTTTTACCTCTCCACACCTTCATGATCTGTATCCCTTCCTTTGGTTGTATCCCTTCCTTTGGTAGGGACTTCTTAACTCTGAACAAGGCCGCAGTATATATGTAGCTCCTTTGTCCTCTGCAAGGCCGCAGTATATATGTAGCTCCTTTGTCCTCTGCACAATGTGAAGATGTCTAATATTTAAATATTTTTAAAGTTGATCGATTCCACAAACAGAATAGATAGCCTCAATCACCCCACATCAAGAAGTGCAAATTTAGTGTCAGGCAAATAATTGCAGTCGCTTATCTGAGCAATTAGGATTAAAAGTGCAGCAAATATCTCTACATTCAGTAGTTGTGTTCCATCTTCTGACTGAAAAACGACTACTTGGTTTTGATCCT
>PHNY01269370.1:16724-36175 GCA_003724115.2 Anethum foeniculum | reverse complement strand
ATGAAAAAAGTTAACAAAATGGTCTCCAAGAGCCTTGCTAGTTTTAAGAAGTCTCAGAATAAGAAATGCAAGGAGACTTCTGCTATTGTGAGCCTCCTAAGAGAAGTTGAACAAGTCAGTACAACAATTTTCGAGTCTCTCTTCTCATCAGTCTTTCCAGCAAAGGAAGCATCAAAGCAAAACCGGTGGTCATTGGCTTTCAAATCAACACAATCCAAACTTGTACACAAAGTCAGTGATATGAATTATTTGATGGAGCTTGACACGAACATGCAACACTGCGAGGAGGATTTAGAATGTCTTTTCAGATCTTTGATAAAGGCTAGAGTCTCTATTCTCAATGTGCTTAACCTATAGTTTCTATTGAACTAAATGATTAGACTCGTATAGGATCCTTTACATTTTTAACAAGGATTCTATTAGTTTGTACAAGAATCAGAGTACATGTATAGTTATATTACAGTTGAAGTGATAATATATGCTGAAATGATTCAAATTCAACACCATATCCAGATTCATTATATACCATTGTTTTTGTTGTTCTTGCTTATATCTCGAAGATAAACAATTTCGAAAGACTAAAAGAAAAATTCTTAGGCTATTGCCTGTTCTTGATAGTTAAAATTGCAGGTAAGCTGTAGCACAGGTTAAGATTCCTGAATAAATTATGTACAAACACATTTATCATACACAAATAATTAAATTTAACAGTATGTATGATTAAGCCTGAAATTTATCTCTATCTTTATTAAAAGAAAAAAGAAGAATGTATGATTAAATGCATGTTAAGCTACAGAACTTGTCTCTCCTACATAGCTGGGCCAAGCAAGATAGCAAATGGGCTATGGTATAAATGGTGTGTGTGTGATTATGGTATTCATAATAAGCCCATTCAAATGGAGTCAAATAGATCATACGAAATCTGACTGCTGTGCTGAAAACGAGTTCTGTTATGATGTCAGTTTAGCCCAACAGGCAGCAGATTACACTACAATTTCTAGTTGTACTTGTGCAGAAATGGCTGGCAAGTATGGACTTGAACTAGTCATGCACTCATGCTCATGCATAAGGAGCCAAAATGGAAATTAATGAATTACTCTATTTCTATTACTAATAAACGAGTGAGTTACAGATGTGTAGGCTAACTTTTATACTCACTTTCAAGTATTGGCCGGTTTTCCAAATTAATAAAATGATGGCTCTTCCTACCTTTTAAAATATTAGTTGCCGTCAAGTCCATTTAAGTCTTCACCTTTAACCAATATATTTAAATCATAAATTACAGAATGGTGGTTGTACTTTGAAAAGTGTAGCCACTATTTCATTCTGTAATTTACGTTTTAAATATATTAGTTAACAGCGAAGTTTTAACGAAAAGTTGACGGCAGTCATTCTTTTAAAAAAATGTGAGAAAGGTTTGTCGCAGTTTTGAAAATTTTAAAATTTGTCCATTATTTTAAAAATCAGTGAAAAAGTACGGCCACTGCTCTCTAATTTACTCTTAAAAAATCTATAAAGTTTCTGAAATTACTTATATGCCTTACAGTTTTACCAAAATATGAATTAAAAAAAATGATGGCACTAGTAGTTACCAAAATATAAGATGTAAACTGAATTTCTTGGAAGTTCATGAAAGAAACATACCAGCTAAGCTAGGATGCTAATCCAAGATTTATTGTTTAAATTCACACTTGCATAATTGATATATTGATCAATAGTTTATTTTACAACTCCCTGATCACTACTGATGTAGCTCAATTAGTTCAGACTTTGCAACATAATATCTATAATACAAACAGTCAAACAGATTACACAACCTGTCACCTCTCTCACTCGTGCATGCATGAGCTTACTATATTAGACTTTGTCTGCAACCTACAACTCTGCAACAAACCCTACGTAAGTTCCTGCTATGATTAAACTATCCTAGCTGTTGTCATTTATTTCGAGTCCGTACAAACAAGGACACCTTCTTATCTCCTTCCTTAAAATCTCAGATCTAATCCTGTCCACCGCGCACATAACCTTATCTTGCAGCTTCCTCATCTCCACCTCCTTCCCTTATATATACGAGCCTAAGCGAAATTAGTCACTAACCTATTCATAAATCATCAAAACTTCTTGAATTATCTTCCTAAATATTTCATCAAGTCATTTTGTTTTTAATCAAATTTCTCAGTTTTTAAGTTATGTCGCACTTGGACTTTGAAGCTTTGAAAGAACTTCACAACACTGCAAACAATTTGCTTCACTCCCCAGTCATCAAACAGACTCTTGTCAGTCACCAACAAGAGAAACATGTTTACGAGGTCTCTGAAGCATCTCTTTGCATGTTGGATGCCTGCGGAAATACTAAAGATGTTCTTTTGTTGGTCAAAGATCATCTCCAAGAACTTCAATCAACTTTTCGTAGGATAAGCATTGGTGAAACTGCAGCCACAGAAAGCAAACTTTCGGGGTTTTGTATTCACAGAAAGAAGTTGAGAAAAGAGTTGTTGAATTGCTCAAGGACATTGAAAGGAATGAAGAACAATGATTTCATGAACTTTGATCTCTACTCCATTGATCACAACCTGGGGGTGGTTGTCAATGTGCTAAGAGAAGTGAGGGCAACAAATATATCAATTGTGGAGTCACTCATGTCATTAATGTCCATGCCTAGTCCTGTTTGTAAATCAAACAGAGGGTCATTTAGATCAAAATTCATGAGAGTGAACAGCTTAAGTCTCTGGAAAAACTGCGACATGAAAACGTTCCAAACAGGCAGCAGAATATTGGAAACTGTGGAGACTGCCATCGAAGATCTTGAAGTTGAATTAGACTGCATCTTTAGAAGGTTGATTAGAACCAGAGTCTCCCTTCTCAACATATTCACCACCTAGTTAACAGATAGTCTGAAAGACAATTAACCAGTAACATCTTAACTGTTAGTTGTAACAATTCATTGATTCTTTACATTGTTAACTGCTAAAATAAAGGCCACTTTTTTATTTTCAGTTTTATCAGACAACTGATCAAGAAATCATCCATTATTCCATTGCATTTTCTATTTTGTTATTACCCCGTCGAGGCCCTGAGGATCATTTTTATTAAAATTTTCCCCTGAACTGCACCTACCAAACTTAAGCATATCATTTGCACATTATTTTGTCCCCTAAACTGAACCTACCACGTTATGCTAGCCGGAATCCTTACCGTCCCACCGGAACTAGTCTTTCCAAAAAAAAAAAAAAATGTGAAACTAATAGTACAAAAATAGAATCTTTACTTGTCTGTGAAAACTACTCTTTAAACTAGCGAATCACACTTACGTTTATAATCAAGTTCTCTAGCAGGCAACATAATCAAGAACCATTCAGATTTTACTTCCAAAGGACTGGCAGAACTGAATAGCTTCATGTATTGACTGCTAAAGTGATCTTTTGTTATATTATTCACAAAGCTTGATTCCATCGGTGGTTGCACAAGAATTTCCTATATCTAAGGTACAAAATTGTTTTAATCTGGAAAATCATCTTGTTACTCACAATTGACTGATTTTATAATGTAAGATCAAGTTCATGTCATAATGTCATTGATAGAAAGATGAATTTTCGATGAACAGAGGTAACCACCGCAAACTTTTCTCGTGGAAGAAACGTGCATACGTCCATTTGCACTTTGACTTGGTAAATTATACTCAAAGATGAAAGTGATCAAACAATATTACAGGATACAGCAAGTGAATGCTTGAGGATTCACCTCCCATTATAAAAAATCTGAATACTGAAAAGATGATACAGAACAATATTATCAAAGGCTTCCGTTGTACCTTTAGGTAAGTTGATATGTGGCAAGGAAGATAAATAAGCAGAATGTGAAAAACAAATCAAGAATAGCTTGAATGGATATAACATTTTACACTTGAAACAAAATCACAAATTTAAAAAAAAAAAACAATGACTTATACAACAGTCAACTTATTCAGGAAAAACTACAAAGTCCAAATATCGGTACCAAGATCTTGGCAGATAGCTCTGTGCTTTCTCCTGTAGCAGTTCAAACCGAGACCTGAAATCAGTGTAACAATAATATTTAATGATAAATATATAGCTAATACATCCAAACTTAAGCTCAACTGGTTCGATATATGTTCCATCTCTAAGATGAATCAGTCTACAATAAATACTTGCTGGTTCGTTACTTTCAGCTGATATAATCAAAAAAAGCTCAATACTCTTATGTACCCTCCTTTTTTCGATATCATAAATATATATAGCTAATACATCAAAACTTAAGCTCAACTGGTTCGATATATGTTCCATCTCTAAAACAAATCAGTCTACAATAAATACATGCTGGTTCATTACTTTCAGCTGATAAAATCAAAAAAAGCTCAATACAATACTCTTATATCGAATATTAATAAGGATTATTTCATTTATTTAAGGGTATTTTAAGAAAAGTCAGAAAATATAATATACATGATTCTGATGGACACTTTATTTATGCAAAGATTAGAATAAAAGAATTGTAATTATAATACGATCTCAACAATTTTATTATTTCATCGAAAGATAACATAGAATTATATGGGAAATAGGAATTTAGGGGCGGAACCAAAATAGAATTATAAAGGAATTAGAAATTTAGAGGTGGAACCAAATTTAAACCCGAAGTACCTTTAGAAAGGGGTTTCGCTTATTAATAAAGGTTTCACCTATTTTTGATTCCACCCCTTTTCAGTTCCTACATGTCTTACAATTCTATATGTATTATTTTTAATAAAGCCTTTTTAGTTTCACCCCTTTTTTATTCCTATTTGTTTTACAATTCTACATATATTATTTTTAATGAAATATTGAATATTGGAATCTTATTTTAATCATATTTCTTGATTTCTACATGCAACACCGACAAATATAATTTACACAATTGTTATAAACTAATTTTATAAAAGGTTGTAATGGACTGTCCATACTCGTAGTCAACACATTATAGATATAGAATTGAATAAGGGATTGCATTATAGTTTACAATGGAGTAGCAAATCAATAATGATAATAGCAAGAAATTCTCAATTTAGCTGTAATAGAAACTTCAAATTTTATGCTATTTTTCTAATAAAATAGAAATATTAGAATTCTATTTATATTATAATATTTGATTCCTACCTGCCATACGATTCTTTATTGAGCAACAAATACAAATATATACTCAATCTAATTTTAATAAAAAATATATACAATTACTCAATATTTACTTTTATTTTTCTATTAATTAAGAACTAGGTAAAAATTATATTTGAATCTAAATTTTTTTGAGTAAAGGAAATATTCTATATATAAGAACTTATCGTAAAGTCAAATCCGAAAGAATCAGTAACATCAATAACATCTATTAATAAGCGAAATCCCTTTTTAATGGTAATTCAGGTACCAAATTAGGTTTCACCCCTGAATTTCTATTTCCCGTAGAATTATATATTATTTTTTAATAAAATAGTAAGATTGTTAGAATCGTATAGTAATTACAATTTTTTTTATTTAAATACTACTGAGTTGCATAAATAATAGGGATATTCTCTATAGTACCATCGTAAAATTGGCATTTCACGCTGGTACCATCACTTTATTGATTTTTATCTGTGGTAACCCTGTACATTTGGTTTTCCACTCGTGATACCCCCGTGTTATATAAAATATAATAGAATTGATGTTGGACCAAGAAACAAATTATATATTTGAAATCATTGTGAAAAAATACATGAAATAGACCTTTGAATCATGTAAAGCGGAGTTAAAACGAGTGAGATATGTTCAAACTCCACAACCAAACTTTGACCATTAATATTTCACGCATTTTGACTCCATTTTACATGATTTAAAGATCTATTTTATGTACTTTTTCACAAAAATTTCAAATATACAATTTATTTTCCAGTCCGAAATCAATTCTATTATATTTTACATAACACGGGGGTATTACGAGTGAAAAACCAAATGTACAAGGTTCACAGATAGAAGCCAATATTGTGATGGTACTAGTGAGAAAAGCCAATTTTACGATGGTACCATAGAGAATATCCCTAAATAATATATCTATCAGAATCATGTATACTATATTTTCTTACGTTTCTTAAAATAACCTTAAGTAAATAAATTTAAATTAAATAATTCTTATCAGTAAGCGAAATACCATTTTGATGAAATTTCGATACCAAATTTGGTTTAACCCCTATTTTTATTTCACCTCTAAATTTATGTCTCATTTACAATTCTATGTTGTTCGTTAATAAAATAATATAATTGTTGAAATCTTACTATAATTACAATTCTTTTATTATAACATTACGGAGTTGCAAACATAACACAATTCAATAAAGTATTAATCTGACATTCTTTATTTTAATTTTTAAACTAAATAATAATGTCGATGTTATTGTTTAAATATGATATAATAAACAATATAGAATAAAATTGATTATATTATTATTAATTAATTTAAAGAAATTCTCTTCGACCTGCGCACGGGTTATCATCTAGTACATATAATGACATAACTTGCAGCTCAAACGAACTTAAAATTCTAATTTGATCTGCACGGGGTTTATTGGTAAAGCAGGTCAAGTAGCCATATCAGTGCAGGCCAAATAGGTCACTAACAAAACCAAACAATCATATCAACGTGCAAAAAAGCTCAGGGCCACTGTAGGAGATAATCACTCTACAATATTCAAATAAACATAACTAAAAAAACCATATTTGTAGTTTTTTCATCTATGGTGGTTTTATCTTTGGAGGAAGTGGCTGTTCATATAAAATGTAATGAGGTTATCACTATAGATTTTATCCCTCATTTCCACTATAACTTGGATCTCTGGAAGCGCGGTACTGACCCACCTAAATAAACATCAAATCTGTTGCAGATTCCAGTTTTTACTTTTTCATACACAGACTACACTCATTTATATTTTGTCCTATATTATATCTTATATTTTGTTAAGTCCCTCTACTCATATTACTTGCAGGCGTAAGAAACAATATTAATATTCGGGACTTGGAAAGGAGGATTGTTGGAGCTAATTATTCCAGGGGATGACTGCTTAGAGTTTATTCTTTATTCTATTGCTTACAAATTTATGTAATGTAAAGAATGGAGGATTTTTCTAGAGTAATTAGCTATCCAGTTCAGATTAGAGTTGTAACTGGACTAGAATAAAATTCAGCTTCAGTTTTGGGACTTGGAATGGGCTGAGGTGAAGAATAAATATGTAGGGAGGTTTTCTACAGGTTCGTGGTATCTATGTAGTGTGTGTGTGGAGTGCGAGTAATCCCTCATATATCACCTATGACGATAGTGTGTGATTATTGATAAAAAAAGGTCTTCCTTACTGATTGACATTTAGATTATATTCTCTTCTATTACATGGGGATATAAATATACATGCATACATATATTATTAATAGAAATAACATGTTATAACATATGACTGCTGACTATTTGTTCGACTTGTTATGCTATTTAAGTTTCCAATTGGAACCTGAGTTATAAATGACTTCTGCTTTAATAAATAATCCTGCTAAAGACCAGTAAATCATATGCACTTTAGAATAAAAGTATTTATAATAAGAAATCTCACAAAATTGAAAATTCATCCATAGCTAATGACCATGACCACTGGAATGATCATCATGCCCATCCCAAGGATGTCGCCAGCCCTAGAGGAAACACCATAAGATCAAATAGAGCAAAATTAAAAAATTACGTAATCAAACTGAAGAATTTGAACACTTCTACTCACCAACACTACAGGACCGTCTTGCTTAGCTCTGTACAAAATCCAAAACCTGAAAGACATATACATAAAGAATATTAGATTATTAGTGCCTACAATAAAAATTATATTTCTGCCTAAGAGTGATATCACTCATAACATCCAAACAAGCAGTACTTGTTTTAGAAAACAAACATTTTGCTTCTTCTTTCCTGCAACCTATGCAAGTCAATTAGCAACCAGAAAAGCTTATCGATCTAATAAGATAATCATCTGTCACTAGACTAATCACAATCACACCAGAACAGAGCTGAGCAGAATCTTATTGATATGACTCGCGTTTGGTTGAGGCAGCAAGAGATGTGGTATAAGATGAAAAGTGGACCACAACCAACAGGATGATATTAAATCAAAGGAGTCAATAGCAGTCATACAAAAGAACACACTAACAAAGTAACAAGTTCTATCAAAATACAAGGATCAGCATTCTCTTGTATGTCTTAGTTATTAAATATATAATTTACTTCTTTTGTACTGCTTTAAGTAGGTACAAAAAATCGAAATGCTGAATGTGAAACCAAAAGCCCAAAAAGTTTTACATTTAGCAGCTACATTTATCAGCATAAATTTACATATCCAGCATAAAAGCTTGAGTCAAATCACAATTACGAAGTCCATATCAAACTAATTAATATCAATGCAATCCTTCTATAACTATAAACATAAAATCAATAAATCATTACAGCTAGAAATCTTGTATAACTAAAATTTGTAAAGCACGTAGATTGGAATGATGGATTGGGTAACAAAAGGAATGGAATCGCTGAGAGGAAACATTGTCACCTCTTCAATGTGGCTAGAGCCCTTTAAATTCAAGCACGTCTTCCTATTGGCTTTTGGGGTCTTAATCTACTCAGTATTACCTATCTTATTATTAGGACTCCTCCTGTCCTAATTTCGCCACTCAATTTGAAGCTCTAGGAGCATTCACGTCCGGTTACCTTTCCCCATCACTATATTATTACTAAAAATAGTAAGTCCTCAAAATAATCTCTAAATTCTATTTCTTTTCCTACATCCCATACCCCATCCCTTTCCCCATAATCTCTGTTTATTGCTTCTGTTTTTCTCCCTTTTTTCTTTTTATTATTAACTACCAATAAAAACTTCACACCTGGCCTCTGCGGGGTGTACAGTTTGCCCCCAAATATGGGGATTTGCTTTTGACCCCTAAAATTATACCTCATTTGAGGGTCCCGGATGGAGCAATGTTTTTGGATCAAATAGTGTAAATATCCTTAAATAATAGAGGTAAAGTTTAGATAGGGAAAGGGATGTGAATGCTCTTATGAAAACAATACCATTTATTCTCAATTACGGTTAGATGGTTTTCGTTATGCAACTCTTACTTGCAAACATTTTTCTCCATGAACTACACAATGCATATTCTTTCAATTGCTTTCCAATAAATCATCACCAGAGGTATCGAAATCGAGAGCCTCATTCATGCCCACAATCTCCACAGTTGAAGGGGACTCCTTTACATGGAATTGTATACATGTCTATATACAAAAGGAAGAAAGTGGAGAAGACGATGACAATAAACCTGGTTTGGACAACTAAAGCGGAGGAGAGGGGAGTGTCAAAAATAAAAAAGTACTGGTTGGTGATGTATATCAGAAGGATACACACACAATACGGAAGAGTTGATGAGGCTATATGTGCATATGCGAACATATACAACAGACTCCATGTTACTGCCACCATGTGTGACATGTCCAACTTATTGCAAGTTCATAGTTGACTTGACTATAGTTTTCAGTAATATATCTACACATAATTTCTTACCTTTTTTATGAACTTTAACTATTTTCTACAAGTAAAAGAACAAAATTGTTAACAGTCATAATGGCAGTGTTGTCCAAGGCGCCTGGGTTAGGTCCCCAAGGCGTGGGTTCAAATCCCACTTCTGATACATCTTTTTTACAGGTACTACCAACAATTTAATTGACAAAATTATAACCTGTGCAATACATGAAAATATATACATTCAAAAAAATTATTTTAATAATTCATTATAATTCCAAGAAAAGTTATACTTTGTTAAGGATTGCCACTGTACATGTTAATAAATACTCCAATCAGACAACCCAGATATTAGGGTTCTTCATCCTTAACTTCCTCCCTTATGAATTAATCACTGATTTGTAGATATTTTTTCAATTACTTTCCGTAGTTGCTGTACTGGACTCCTTCACATGGAATTAAATACATGTTTATATACAAAAGGAAGAAAGTGGAGAAGATCCTGGTGTGGACACATAAAGCGGAGGAGGGGAAGAAGAGCACTGCTTGGTGATGTACATCAGAAGAATACACACACACACGATAGAGAAGTACTGACAATACTATGCCTATATCTACTTATGTGTAAATATATATTCCAAGTTCATATTTGACTTGACAAAGGTATTACTAGTATTAGTATCAGTAAATTCACTATACATAATATCTATAAGACCTTTTTGTCTTTCTTTAACTAAAAAGTAAAATTTAATACTTAAAAATTATACTATCTAAGAACAGTCAGGATGGCCGAGTGGTCGAAGGCGCCAGGTTCAACTCCAGGTCCTGCGGGGCGTGGGTTCAAATCCCACTCCTGACACTTCTTTTTAATATATATACAGGTACTACCAACTTTTTTATTAAAAAATTATAACCCGTGCAAAACATGATAATATACAATTTAACAAAAAAAATATAAAATTCCACGAGCAATAATTCTGTTATATATAAATTTATTTAAACACATGTATTATTCCCCAATAAGTACATTAAGGACCATCAATTATACAATACTGATTACCAATTATTTTAATTTTTTTTAGTATAACATTTCTATAAATTTCAATGATTTATAATCACAACGAGTTTTTTATCCATATTAAAACATATATATATTATTCACTGAACAAATATAATGAGCAATCTGCAAAATATATGTTATTTGTACGAAAGGTTTTATATTAATAAATAGTTATTACTTATTACGTCAATTTTTGTAGTTTCCGGCAATAGAACCCTATACCCTTTGTGTGTGGGTGTGTGTAATGAATAAGAGCCTGATATATTTTAACACCTTAAATATGGGAAAATATGGAAAACAAATATTAAGACCATACTTCCTCTGTAAAAATGGCGTGGCGGAAGTGAAGAATAGTCCAAACTTGCTCCATTTTTAACTTCTTCATAGCCCCCATCTGTTTCCTGATAGCCTCTTCACGAGAGCTTTTCTCATCCTCTTCATCATATGCTCCATTTTAAACTTCAAGGTGGGGATGGTAAGTTGTTGAGATGGGGTGAAGGTGGGGAGTTGTAGGTAAGGAGTTGGACGCGGCCGCGGGAACAATTTTTTTTTTTTAATCCTATCTCCAACTCTCTACCCACAACTCCCCACCTTCACCCTATCTCCGCAGCAGCCTACAGCTCCCCACCTCCCTACCTTCACCTCCATCCATGAAGAAGTTGAAAATGGAGCATATGATGAAGAGAATGAGAAAAGCTCTAGTGAAGAGGCTATCAGGAAACATATAGTATAATTTATTTGTAAATTATACTATGGTAAGAACAGCCAGAATGGCCTAGCGGTCGAAGGCGCCAGGTTCAAGTCCAGGTCCTGCGGGGCGTGGGTTCAAATCTGTCATACATAGAGATGTGGGGCCAGGGAAATTACATATGTATACAAGGCGTAACAAACAGGAGAAAAGAGGACAAGGGCAAAACAATCATTTCGTTCGAGAGAGGGAGGTAAAAAGGGGCAAAGAAGGAGAATTAGGATTATCGAATTGTTGATTGTGTTTTATCTTCATTTTGCGCTAGGGAGAGCGGCTGGGTCTCTCGAATAACCCAATATTGTAATTCTGTGAGGTAGAAACAGTAGTTCGTATTAATCTTAATTAAATCGTATTTTCTTTTGGAGTCGTTCAATCTGTTATTTCTTCTTTTTATTGTTATTTCTTCTTTTTATTGGAGTTTTGGTTATAAAAGCAATTGAAGTATCTCAAGTAGTATCAGAGCAGTTACGAACCGTGGCTCCGACGACGCCCACGATGAATCAAAGAGTGGAGAAGTTGGAGGAGGTGTCAAATTCGGTGTCTCATGCGGTAGAGAAGGCAGTAGGAGCTATGAAACATACTTTGGCTGAGTTACTGCTACAGAGCCAAGCGGAGGCAGCGAAGAAGAGTAATGGGTCTATGGACGAATTCGCGACCCGATTGGAGGGGCGATTACCAAATCTAAAGAGCATCAGGAATTGATGCTATATTCCATGAAAAATGATCTGGAGAAATTCTTGTCGGAAGTAAGGTCGACGATGACACAGTTACAGACGAGCCAACAAATACCACCAGAAAAATTTGAAGGCCAAGCTAGTCAGGGAGAGTCATCTGTAAAAGGGGGAGTTCAAAGGGGATTACAGACACCGCTAAAAGGGGTCTAGATGGGAATGGGTTATGGAACACCACAAGGAGCTTGAGGCTTGTATGGTGGTGCGGTTAATGGGGGAGGTGTTGGCGTTGGAAATTGGAGGTATTGTTAGTTGGACATGCCGTTGTTTGATGGGGAAGATCCCAATGGAGGGATCATGAGAGTGGAACGATATTTCAATTTCTACAAATTGTTGGAGGAAGAGAGGTGGGAAGCGGTGGTGGTACCATTAGAGGGAGACACCCTCAAATGGTATTTGTGGAAAAACAAACGTCACCCGATTAGACGCTAGTCTGATCTTAAGAATATTATTTTACGCCAATTTCACTCTTCGACTGGAGGGTCCCTGTATGAACAATGGTTGGCAACGGTCCAAACTACGACTGTTGCAGAGTATCGGCGCAAATTTATTGGGACGGCAGCGCCATTGGAGCGAATTTCAGAAGAAATGCTGATGGGACAATTCCTAAATGGCCTTAAAGAGGAGGTGAGAGCTGAGGTGCGAGTGTTAAATCCGTTGAGTCTGGAACAAGCTATGGAACTTGCTTTATGGGTGGAGGGGAAAAATAGGGATGTAGGATGGCATAAGCAAAGTTTTGGATCGGTGAAAACAAGCTTATATGCGTATTCAACGAGGAGTTCGAACCCAACAATGAGTCAGGCATATGGCGGTAATTCGAGCCCAAATTCGGTTAGGAGTTGGGTAACAGGTGGTGGGGATTCTTTGTCTTCAGTTAATATGACCAAATCAACCACTGGGAATTCCAACAAAAGCACAACGGAGGTGAAGAGGCTGACTGATAAGGAATTACAAGAGAAGAGGTCGAAGGGGTTATGTTTTCGATGCGACGAAAAATGGTCTATCGGCCATAGGTGTAAGAAAAGGGAATTGAGTGTAATTCTAATGGATGATGAAGAGGAGGGAACAGACGAGCAAGGGAGTGAACAACCACAGTCTCCAACCGAGGAACCTCAAACAGAGGTAAATATTTAATCTGAGGTTTCCCTAAATTCCGTAATAGGCCTGTCCAATCCCAAGAGAATAAAGCTCCGGGGGTTGATAGGGGAAGGGGAAGTTGTGGTCATGATTGAGGCTGGAGCAACACATAATTTTATATCGTTAAATAAGGTGAAGGAGTTGAACATACCGGTTACTGATTCTGGGCAGTTTGGGGTGTCCCTGGGGAATGGGGAAGCTATTCGAGGAAGTGGAGTGTGTAAAAATTTGGTGCTGCAGTTGGACGAGGGAGTAGTCATTGAGGAGGAATTTTTGCCCTTGCAATTAGGCTCCTCGGATGTCATTCTTAGAGTGCAGTGGTTAGAGAAGTTAGGCAATGTGACAACAAACTGGAAATCTCACGTTATGCAGTTTGAAGTAGGGGGAAATACGGCTACGCTGGTGGGGGATCCTTGGATTGTGTTCGAATTTCTCTAAAAGCCATGTCGAAGACTATTAGGAAGGAAAAAAAGGATTATGGGTAGAGATAAATCGAATGGAGAGAGTGGTGGAGGATAGAGCAAAGGAAAAGAGGCTAGAGATTCCAGCATTTTTAGCTCCCATAGTACGAAAACACTCGATGGTGTTTACCGAGCCAGGGGCCTTCCTCCTTCAAGAGGGCATGAACACGCAATTCTGTTAAAGGATGGGAGTAATCCAGTTGGAGTGCGGCCTTATCGCTACCCACAATACCAGAAAGATGAAATCGAAAAGATGATACAGATATGCTGCGGGCAGGGATAATAAAACTGTCTACAAGTCCGTTTTCTAGTCCAGTTTTGTTGGTGAAGAAACGAGACGGATCTTAGCGTTTTTGTGTAGACTACCGGGCATTGAATAAAGAAACAATCCTCCCCGACAAGTATCCAATCCCGGTAATTGACGAGCTTTTGGATGAACTTCATGGGGCCAAAGTGTTTTCAAAGCTGGATCTGAAGGATACCACCAGATTTAGGTACGACCAGAAGATACCTATAAAACAGCTTTTCGCACTCATGACGGGCATTACGAGTTCCTTGTGATGCCGTTTGGCCTTATGAATGCTTCGGCAACGTTTCAATGTTTGATGAATGAGGTGTTTCGACCCTTCTTGAAGCGTTTTGTTTTGGTGTTCTTCGATGATATCCTCGTGTATAGTAAATCTGAAGATGAGCACCTGGGGTTGATATTGCAGAAATTGGTGGATCATGAGCTTAAGGGCCAACTTAAATAAATATGCGTTTGGACGAAAAGAGGTGGCGTATTTGGGACACGTTATCTCTAGTCCTGGAGTGGCTGTAGACAGTGACAAGGTTCAAGCTATATTTGATTGGGAGATACCTAAAAATCTGAAGGAGTTACGTGGTTTTTTACGTTTAACCGGATATTACCGGAAGTATGTCCATTATGCTCAAATCGCTAGACCACTCACTGCAAAGTTGAGGAAAGACTGTTTTGGTTGGTTCAAGGAAGCAACATTGGCTTTTAATACCTTGAAGGAAGCTATGACCAGACCTCTTGTTCTGGAGATGCCAGACTTCACCAAGACATTTGTGGTGGAAACTGACGCGTCTGGTTTTGGAGTTGGTGCAGTTCTAATGCAGGGAATAAGACCTATTGCCTACTTTAGTAAACTATTGGGACCGAGGGCTCAAGGGAAATCAATATACGAAAAGGATACGAAAAGGAGTTGATGGCGATTTGCTTCGCAGTCCAGAAATGGAAATATTACCTTTTAGGGAGGCATTTCGTTGTGCGCACGGATCAAAGGAGCTTATGTTTTATTACACAACAGAGGGAAGTGGGTATGAATATCAAATGTGGGTTACAAAACTGCTGGGGTACTCTTTCGATATCCAATTCAAGCCTGGTAAATCCAATTTAGTGGATGATGCACTTTCTCGCAAGTCAACTGGAGATGTGGTACTGGAAGCACTGATTTCGATTCCATCTTTAGACTGGGCTGTTTTAGATAAGGAGTTTGAGAGTGATAAACTATTGCAACAAATATGGTCTGATTTACTGGGAGGGGACAAACAACATGGTGGTTTTGCAATTGTAGATGGGAAATTAAGGTTTAAAGGGCGGATGGTCATTCCTCGTGAGTCATCATTCAAAAAGGTCATACTTTAGGCATAACATAGTTCACCAGTGACGGGGCACAACGGAGACACAAAAACTTATTTACAAATGGCAACTGAGTGGTATTGGGTGGGGATGCGGAAAGATGTGGCGAAATTCGTCCAGAATTGCCAGATTTGTCAACAACAGAAATACTCTCAACAGTCCCCGGTTGGGCTCTTACAACCCCTGCCCATTCCATCCCAAGTATGGGATGACATTTCATTGGATTTCATCGAAGGTCTACCAGGGAATTGATATGAACCTGGTGGTTGTCAATCGTCTATCAAAGTACGCACATTTGATCGGCTTGAGACATCCCTTTACAGCCATAACAGTACCCGAGGTTTTCACAAAAGAAGTGGTACGTTTAAATGGCTTTCCGGCTTCGTTTGTTTCTGATCGGGACAGAATTTTTATGAGCCATTTTTGGAAGGAGCTCTTCAAGGTACAAGGGACGGAACTCGGGAGAAGCACAGCGTATCACCCCCAAAGTGATGGTCAAACTGAGATCGTCAATAAAGCTCTTGAAACTTATCTTCGATGTTTTGTCGGAGGACAGCCTAAATCTTGGGCCAAGTGGCTTCCTTGGGCTGAGTTCTCTTATAACTCTTCTCATTTGTCCACTAAATTCACACCTTTTAAGGTGCTTTATGGCAGAGACCCTCCACCCTTACTGAGGTTGTCTCACGGCCAAACTGCTGTCCAGAGTGTGGAAGAGATGCTCCACGAGCGTGACTCAATCCTGGATGATTTACATATGAATCTGTTACGAGCACAACAAAGGATGAAATATTATGCTGATTTAAAACGACGAGAGGAAGTATTCACGATAGGTGATACGGTTTATTTAAAGCTCCAACCATATCGCCAATGTTCATTGCCTAAACGTCCTTTTAAGAAATTGGCTGCCAGATTTTTCGGACCTTTTGAAATCATTGAATATGTTGGCCAAGTGGCTTACAAATTAAATCTCCCTTCATCTACCAAGTTGCATCCAGTTTTTCACATTTCACAGCTACGCCGTGCCATGGGTCTGATTCCAGCATCCCCTACGATTCGGAGCAGCTGAACTCTGAGCTGGAGCTGGTTGTCGAACCAGAACAGCTGTTACAGGTAAGGAGAGTTGGCAAGAGTCAAACATGAAGGGTAGAAGCTTTGATCAAATGGAAGCAGCTTCCTGACTATGAGGCGTCTTGGGAGGACGTAGTGCTGATCAATGAACAAATTCCCTGATTTCCACCTTGAGGACAAGGTGCTCAATTGGAGGGAAAGTAATGTCATACATAGAGATGTGGGGCCAGGGAAATTACATATGTATACAAGGAGTAACAAACAGGAGAAAAGAGGATAAGGGCAAAACAGTCATTTCGTTCGAGAGAGGGAGGTAGAAAGGGGCAAAGAAGGAGAATTAGGGTTATCGAATTGTTGATATTGTTTTATCTTCATTTTGGGCTAGGGAGAGCGGCTAGGTCTCTTGATATTGCAATTCTGTGAGGCAGAAATAGTAGTTCGTATTAATCTTAATTAAATCGTCTTTGCTTTTGGAGTCGTTGTTCAATCTGTTATTTAATCTTTTTATTGGAGTTTTGTTATAAAAGCAATTGAAGTATCTCAAAATCCCACTCCTGACACTTCTTTTTAATCACTGATTTCTAGATATTTTTTCAATTGCTTACCACAGTCGTTGTATTAGACTCCTTGACATGGAATTGAATACATGTTTATACACAAAAGGAAGAAAGTGGAGAAGATCCTTGTGTGGACAGATAAGCGGAGAAGGAGAGGAGAAGAAGAGCACTGCTTGGTGATGTACATCAGAAGAATACACACACGATACAGAAGTAACCTATGTGTACATACGTGTGAATATATATTCCAACTTTATCTAAGTTCATATTTGACTTGACAAAACTTATTACTACTATTAGTATCACTAGATTCACTACGCATAATATCTATAAGACCTTTTTGTCTTTCTTTAACTAAAAAGTAAAATTTAATACTTAAAAATTATACTATGGTATGAACAGTCAGGATGGCCGAGCGGTCGAAGGCGCCAGGTTCAACTCCAGGTCCTGCGGGGCGTGGGTTCAAATCCCACTCCTGACACTTCTTTTTAATATATATACAGGTAATATCAAGTTTTTTATTAAAAATTGTAACCCGTGCAAAACATGATAATATACACTTTTACAAAAAAAATTATAAAATTCCATGAGTTATAATTCTGTTATATATAAATTTATTTAAGCACGTGTATTATTCCCCAGTAAGTACATTGATGACCATCAATTATACAATACTTTACCATTTATTTTAAATTTTTTAGTATAACATTTTTATGATTTATAATCAGAACGAGTTTTTTTGTCTAAATTGAAACATATATATTATTCACTGAACAAATATAATGAGCAATTTGCAAAAAATATGTTATTTGTAGGAAAGGTTTTATATTAATAAATAGTTATTACGTCAATTTGTGTAGTTACCAGCAATAGAACCCTATACCCTTTGTGTGTGTGTGTGTAAGAACAAGAGCCCAATATATTTTCACACCTTAAATATGGTAAAATATGGAAAAGAAATATTAAGACCATACTTCCTCTACAAACATGGTGTGGCGGAAGTGAAGAATAGTCCAAACTTGCTCCATTTTTAACTTCTTCATAGCCCATCAGTTTCCTAATAGCATCTCCACAAGAGCTTTTCTCATCCTCTTCATCATATGCTCCATTTTAAACTTCTTCATATAACGGGTGAAGGTGGGGAATTGTAAGCTGTTGTTGAGATGGGGTGAAACCGAAGGTGGGGAGTTGGACGCCGGAACGATTTTTTTTATCCTATCTCCAACTCTCTAGCTATAACTCCCTACCTTCACCCTGTCTCCGCAGCAGCCTATAGCTCCCCACCTCCCTCCCTGCCTTCACCTCCATCCATGAAGAAGTTGAAAATGGAGCATATGATAAAGAGGATGAGAAAAGCTCTCTTGAAGAGGCGATCAGGAAACAGCTATGAAGAAGTTGAAAATGGAGCATACTTGGACTATTCTTCACTTTCGACACGTCGTGTTGTTTTTGGTCTTTCTCCTATCATAGAGAAAGCATGGTCTTCTCGAGGTACTTAATATTACTAGCATATTTTTCCATATGTAAGATGCTAAAATATATCGGGATCTTAAATTTAAGGTGCTTTCCATATTTTTGTTTGTTATTTTTGAGTGTGTTAGTATTATGGACATTGTGACAAATGTAGCTGGGCTTTTAGTCCTCCAGTTACTCTCTCCGTGGAGTTAACTCTTTCTCTCATCTGTTCAATCACGTGTGTTTTAGAGGCACTTTCATCTTGAAAAGTGTCGCACACTCCAGTAAGTTCTCTGTCAAAA
Organism: Anethum foeniculum; assembly: GCA_003724115.2. Taxonomy (NCBI): domain Eukaryota; kingdom Viridiplantae; phylum Streptophyta; class Magnoliopsida; order Apiales; family Apiaceae; genus Anethum; species Anethum foeniculum. The sequence goes on along the minus strand of PHNY01269370.1, from coordinate 17,449 downwards.
GATTCTACATCTTTTCTTATTTCGATCACCCACCATTCTAAAATTTTAAGAATGAAAGAAATAATATAGTTTTCTCACTATTTGAGTTTCTCATTTAATTTTGTGTCTGTTCTCCATTACAACGGAATAAGCTGTGTGAAATGTTCTCTTCTAAGAGAAAACACAAAATCAGTAAATCCTAACTTAATTGAACTGCTTCAATTTGTAACTTGTTTTGAGCAATCAAGCTATGTGTTCCGCGAAATGATAATAGCTGAGATCAGGTGGAAATATGATTAAGATAAAACTACACCGCACCGAGATTCGTAAATTAAGGGAAATTTGAACGCTTATGTGCATAACTAAATCAATACAAACATTGTATAACAAAGGGGGAAATCAATTGAAATGAGTAACAAAAGAAATAAGGCAATTAAGAAAAATAGATCGAGGAAGAATAAAGTACCACATCATAGCGCACATGCCTTTGCCGGTGATAGAATGCCAGCGCTTAGGTTGATGAATTGTCACGCCTTTGTATGTGATTCCATGTCCATCTCCTCCCATTTTTGCAACTCAATTGCTGTTCAGCTCAGCCCAGCCCTAATTTGACTTTTGCTTATGTTCAGCAATGAATAACAAAACCGGACCTGGAGTACTTAAACCGGGCACCGGGATAAATCAAGGCCCCGTTTGTCAAAAACTGCTTTCCACTTATAAGTTACTTATTTTTTTCAAAATTTTAA
>PHNY01269370.1:498-12976 GCA_003724115.2 Anethum foeniculum | reverse complement strand
TCCGTGATTTGTTTAAACCTATATATATATATATATATATATATATATATATATATATATAATATTTGTCATTTTATAAATTTTAATATCATTTATAAGTTTAAATTCCCCAAAATAACATATTCACCTTTATAATAGATCAATTATTATCGAAATATGTTTAATAAATCATATATTTATTTGAATAAGTATTTATAATATTTTATAATAATTATATTTATTTTATAATAAATGATCATTTATATCAAACAAAAATGATTTTTAATTTTAATGAATCATATTTGACTCGTATTTGACGGATTACAAATTACTGGTGAAAAAAATACAAATTAAAGCATTTTCGGTTTGGATACAAAAATTAATACCGGAATCAGATTATATCCAAATAAAAGGATATCGAACCCAAATCTGGTATTATAAAAATATAAAATGGTCCGAAACTTGAGTAGAAAAATGTCCAATGTTATCTATCATTTTACATCCCTGCAATACAAATAAGTATTGACTAGGGCTGCACATAATTCCAGTCTGGACCCTAAGTTAGACCGGACTGAGTCTACCTGTCCAAGACCCGGACCGGATCGAACATAACCGGCCCGAATCCCTAAAATTAAAAAAAATCTGCTTCGGTCCGGTCCGGTCCGGTCTAAGACCTGAAAAAATCCGGTCAACGACTTGAATTCATGTATATAATTAGTTTAACTTTACTTTATGTATTAAAATGTCATATATAAAAATTAAACAGTTACACGTATCATATTTTAATGATCTAAATTAATAGGTTATAAATTAATGTAATAAAACAGATCGACATTAACTCTAAATTACTAAACTTCGTACTTCAAATAATAAAGTGTTGATATTCATATATCAAAAAATTAAATTTTACTTTTAAAATAATTTGATATGTAATTACGTTTAAACTTTTATTGCCGTACGAGTAACAGAACTTTTTTTATGTATATAAATTTGGAAGAAAAATCAAAAATAAATTATTTAAATTAAAATTTTATATAAATATTAATTGAACGGGTCCGATCTCGGTCAAATCCGGATCTTTCCGGTCTGGTCCAAGACTGGATATAACCGGTCCGTCCCTTGGTCCATATTTTTGATAAATCTAGTCTTCGGTTCGATCCGACCAGTCTGGTCCGGTCCGGTCCTTTTTAACCTTTGTGCAGCCTAATCGAAACAATACAATATTCTTGATCATTTATTATTGAATGTAATGTAATATTTTAAAAATAACTATGTTTATCACGAAAAATTATTTTAAAATGTGTTCAAAAGTAAAAAATAAAAATAAAAAATTCAATGCAATTACTTGAACATAACAATGAAAAGGTAATACTAACATCATAAGAACAGGTAATAGTACTCCCTCTCTTATTATGTGTCTCTTATTATGTGTCTTGTTTTGACTTTTAGATGGTCAATTTGACAAAACTTTGACCTATTATTAAAAAAGATTTATTAATTATTTTAAAAAACTGAAAAATAGATTTTAAAGAGAATTATATATACTTTTTAATAAAATAAATTTTAAAATTTTCTTGATAATATAATATGCGTAATTTGTGATCAAATGTTGGTCAAGTTGACTCTCTGAGGGAGGGAGTATAACTCGTTGTATTGCTAGGTGGGACATAAAGGTAGGAGAATAGATGATGTGGACTCGTTCTTTCCCTCATCCTGTAACTGCATTGGCAAATATTGATTTGAGTTAATAATAAAAGTTTTAAGTTCAAAAATAAAAGAAAAACTATAAGAAGGTGTTTTTCAGTTGTCTATTTGGTGTTGCTTAAACTTTGTTAAAGGAACGATTTAAGGGCGATCACCCTTTTTAACCTCCTCGCCAGCGCACAAGCAGGTAAATCTGTTAATCTTCATTCTTCCATATGTGTATATGTATGTATTTTTTAGCTTTTTTCTTGAATATGCAAAGCATAAGCTAATGGCATATGTTTCTTTTCCCACTCCCATTGTGAATATCTGACTATTTTGCTGAAATGGTCTGTTCTTAATGTTATAAATTACTCAGACAATGTTGTTTTAGTGTTCTTAGATTATCAAATGTAGGCTAGCTTGATTATGTTGATCTTGTCTTCGAAATGTTCGATCAAATGCATCAACTATTTATTTTCCATGATGAGTTTACAAATTTAACATCTTCTGTGCGTATTACAATTTTATTTGATTGACAATATAGGGTACTTGCGTTCTACTAAGATTAAGTCCAATGTTGAATGCAAAATAATTACAGGAATTGCTATAACATGGCACCAAAAATTACAATTAGTACTCAGCTCTAGTTTCATAGTCTTTTTTCAACCTTTTAATGTAACCTTTTATCTAACTATTCCACCTTTTAAAGTACATCACTTCGAAGGTTATCATGACACAAGTCGAGCCCCGGTGCCTTGGAATTGATGATCAACAAGGTGGTCGACTAACAAGGCATCCATATACATATATTTACTAGATTTAATATATTGAATATAGGTACTTACACATTGTTTTCATAGTTCAAATCGAAAATAATAGATAAAATTTAAAAGAAATAGATAACAAGTTAAAATTCCAAAAGTCAAGCATGCCTAATCAACTAAAAAACATAAATAATTAGTGGAATTAACTAAGCAAACAAAGTCGTCAATCTTAATTATGATAATCCCCATCTACTCAAGTATTCTTCTCGACAGGATCGGGGCAGTGGTACATCATAATCATCTTCCACTTTCTCATCATCAATAGGATTATTGTCTTTTTCATCTTCCACTTCCTCAAGAAGCTATATCCACCACACTCCAAAAGCCATCCTCATATCGCCCACCCACTCATTATTCCAATTCAAGTCATTTCTAGTCATCAACTACAAATGGATCAAATTTCTTTTCAAGTTCACACCTCCTTTTAAATCTTGAATCTATCTTTCGGTTGAACTGGACATCTACTGAATCACTTAGACATTCCAACCAATTCCACTTCTTTCTATGTATTTAAATTAATTGAATAGATGATATACAATTAGGCCTCAAGTATGAATAGTGAAAAATGACAACAAATACTTTTAGAAAGAGGTGGCACATATGTACTCCATATGTTTTCACAATCGGAAGATGGAACAACACAAACCAACAATATGCTTCACGAACGATTGGATCTCATGTGGACGGCCTCCGTTAGCATCCCACCAATTAAGTAATATAAAAATGAGAATATAACACAATAATGTAACCATTTTTTATTTTACAATTTAAATAATTTGTAATATGAATTTCACCAAGTTTTAAAATGAACTTACAAGGACTTTTATCCTTACTATGCTCAACTGCATCTTACTTTGGGAATTTTTGTAGTCATCATAGAGATGCACAAAAAGCCTACCAGACCGGGTTTTAATTGCGCCTCGAAAAACCCATGCTTTTTGATAAAAAAATATTAAGCTTTTTTTAGCCCTCGAGGTGGGCTGCTTCGGGCTTTTATTTCGGTCCGGTTTGAGTCGGATTGGGCCAGTGTGCCAGGCTTTTCTCGAACTTGAATAATTTTTATATTAAAGTTATTAATACAAATTAATTTAAAAAATACTTTTATCTTTGGTTCTTGTTGACACTTGATAGTTGTTGATAGTTGTTTTAAGTTACTGAGGCGGTTGTATTTCTAAGTTACTAGTTATACTCCTCTAGCAGTAAGCCATGCTAAGCCGTATGTTTAGTTTATTAGTCTTTCAGTTTGTCATAAGTTATGACTACAAGTCTGTTATGGCACTATGGGTCAGCACTATGTATGTCACACTGTAGTGTATATCATTTAACTATTTCAAATCAAAATGATGTGTTAAGCACCACCAGAAAAAGATTATATATAATTTAATCAAGTCTACAATTTAATATGCATAAATGTATACATATAAATATAATCTAATAATCGATTTTGTCTAGACTTTTTTTCGGGCTTTCGTTTGGGTCGGACTTTATTGGGACTTTTGAAAAACCAAGGCTAAGCCTGGGCTTTTGCTGCGCCGGGCCGGATTTTACGTTATAATACAAAGGTCGTTAAAGGCCCTAAACTCAGTCCCGACCGGTCCGAAACCAGGCCGCGCTTTTCTAAACCAATTTTTCTTGTTCTTTTTTAGGATCGGGCATGGCCTAATTTTTGGGTCCGTACTTTTCTTGCATCTACATGTCATCGGCGTAAATACTTATTTTATTTGTTGTAGTATGATCCATTACCATCTTCCCAGAACACATAATTTAATTGTGTTCTTTTATCTAGGAGGCATAAGTGAGATCCTTTTCAAGAGCTCAGAGTATTTTTCCTAGTTAAGAAACAAAATAGGCCCATATAATGGTTTTCTTTTATGGCTACTCCAACGGTTATTAGTTGTCTTTACCTTGTCCTTGATTGCTACTTTTTTACATCCAAATATCTTTTTCATTTGAATTTTCGCGAATTCCATAACATATACAACCTCTGCCAAACAGGCCTTTTATTACTAATCTATAAGCGCAAAACTTAAAAAGCCACCCATCCCGGGTAACTTAACTGGTTGAGTCCGGGACTTTAGGGACTTACCACCCCAAGGTCCTAGGTTCCAATCCAGGTGGATGTACGGATTTAAGTGGGGGGTCATGGCGGTGGGATGTTGTGCTGGCCCTCTCCAGGATTAGTCGAGGTGTGCGTAAGCTGGTTTGGATACCTGGTTATAAAAACAAAAACTTAGAAAGCCGTTATGATACTTGTATGCAAATCTCTATTCTATGCCAAAAGAGTGATGAGAACACGGTGTAAAAAACTTTCTTTTCATTTTCTACTTATGCAGCTTTGACTTCCAATCTCGGCATAAAACAAGAAACATAATGCATCCCTATTCTTATGCAGACTTTGCAATTTAAGAAATGCAGTGGCAAACCTCGTAGGCAGGACTGAATCTGGTTGGATTAGGCTTTTATCCGGGCAGTTTTTGTTAGTAATTTCTTTTTTTGAAATTATGTAATACCCCCCCCCCCATCCGGTCAATACAACTCAACCTATGTTAGTCACGTTTCACTCATGTGCCTTAATATACAATGAAACACTATAAGTATCATTACATGCAATGTAAAATGTCATCCCTCGACCTATAACTGTCATTTGGGCTAAAAGATCTGCTTTTTATTGCGATTAAATACTCCTCGATTTAACTTAATTTACTTCGTGATTAAGGAAGTAAACATGTTATCATCACAATTCTAGCTGAGGTAATGATTGTGCCAATCATTGGCCATTATTAGCTGCCATAACCAAGTGGGGACCTTAGTCATGACCTATAAGGCATGTATCATGACTTGTGCTCCTCTTTCACACGATTTGGGGCCTTAATACCGAGTTTGGCCTTATATAGGTTGTGATCTTTACTTGGGATATGACTCACCTATATTTTTACTTGGACTAACACTAGCCTATCAAGATCTATCGTCGCCTCACGATCAAATGGATGAAATCGTGATTAACTATTTATGTAATAGTCGTATGCTAAAACATATCATCGGTGATGTTTTTCTTTACTAAATTACACATGTAACGATTTATTACCAAGAAAGAAAGATTTCGCTAAGTGATATTAGTTGCCTCCATGAGTGTTTTTTTCCTAAATAAGAAAAATATTTGTCTCGGAACATCCACTAGTTGTTTAACATTTGCCTTATAGATCAAGAGTCCAAATCTACCGAGTTCAAGTTGTACGGTCTCAAACACTGCCTAATTAAATTTTGTTATATTTATTTTTGTATATTTATTATTATATTATTTATAATACATGTGCTATTTTTGTACTGTGTATGTACATTTTATTGATTTAATATCGATTTTTTATGAACCATTTTCCATCCAAAACTTAATTAATAGTGTTTTATGAACTTGAGCATCTTTTGTTACAAAGTTTCGGTTCTTTTATGCAACAAAGTTGCTCATAGACTAAGATACTTGCGCCAAGACTATGTTCCCTACTTGCTCTAGGAATAAGATAATCGAAGTAATAATTGTCCATAGAAGGCTGCATCGATCAATCCATTTCCCTTAACAAATCTAAGTATTAAAAATAGACTACAATCGAATACGCATGTGATACAAATTTACATACATATATACATACATATGGTAAGGGTCGATGACTAGTTGACGGTCAACTGCCATGGAAATGGAAGGAGTCGAACCAGAATGAGCATGTAATGAAATAGAGATGTAATGGAAGGAACATGAATATACAAAGATAACAATGCCAAGCCCACCAAAGAGAGAGCGGTCATTAGACATACACATTTTCAAACTACATTATTATTTTATACAAGTACATCTATATTATCTTATTTATTGCTTGCGTCAGTGAAGATAATATTTGTTTCCGGTACATTTTTATAGCTTGCGTCTATGAAGATGTCATATTGTTAAGGAACCAGTTACTCTAAAACCTCAAGGTGTTAGAGAATGGCCCTTTCCAGGATCTTATATTGTATTCTAACACTCCCCCTCACTCGAGAGCCCATNAGTCGAACCTGAGTGCTCCCGCCAGCCTAAGCTCTGATACCATGTTAAGGAACCAGTTACTCTAAAACCTCAAGGTGTTAGAGAATGGCCCTTTCCAGGATCTTATATTGTATTCTAACACATATATTATGTAAACCATGTACTTGTTAATTTTCTTTGCCCAGCTCACACAAGTTGAAGTAGCTAGCATGAGAAAAGTTAGGCCGAAAATAAAGAAGGAAATTTCCGAACCGAATAATTGAACAAAAATTTTTGTAATTGAAAATTTCATTCATCTTTGACTGTATCGGAATTTAAAATATGAGACGATTCTGGTTATTTGATCAAGAACTACACTAGATGCATACTATTGGATTGTCCCAAACTGAATAACCGAAAACTGCACCGTAATATATGACTAAAATAGTATATCATATTACATATGTACATGTTATTTTGTTTTTAAATTTTATTACCAAGTACAATTTAGATCTAAATTATATTTGGAGTGAAACTTTTATGGTATTGTTAATTGATTCTCTTGATAATCTTTATTCCAATTAATATTAAATTATGTGAAATCAAGGATATATTTAGTATGACAAATAACTATTATTTTGTGTTTATCTTAAATTAAAAGATAATATAAGTTCGTTACTTGCATAAAAAACGGAATGAGTTCTTTTTACATGGAAAATGTGAAAATGTCATTTGTACCCAAAAATGAGGTTTTTTTATATCATGTGAATATTAGTCTTGAATATTCAAAATTTTATTCCGTTATGTACTGAAAATTTGATTCAAACTGGAATGAATATTTCAAGTAAGAGGATAATACTAGTTCTTTATTTTTTAAATACATGGTAATTGGGACGAATCTGGATATTTCAAAATCCTCGGCTTTACCCGAACTGTACTCATCCCTATTTTGCGATTAGATAAATCTTTCACAAAACCATAGATTTGCTTTCTCAACATCTTTATTCTTAGATGGTGTTGATTAATGAAGAACATCTATATTTAGTAAATAAAATAAATATTTATAAATTGTTAAATGTGAATCATTAAGTTATATAATGGTTTAAAACATTATTTAATAATTACCATCAAATATTGATGCTATTTATACTTCTAGCTAATTTAATATGCCAGCATATAATTATAAATAGGTTGATAAATATTGTTGCACTCAAGAGAAAAAGTTATATAGTAATAAATACAATTTTACTCTCTTTTATCTTTTGAATATTTGCATTATTGGTGTATTACTCCAAAATCCAACATTCGGTATCAAAGCTTGAACGATCAAGAAGGCCTCGACAAATTTTCTACAATATCTATAAAAATAACGATGTCATTTTTTGGTGCAAATCATCAACAAACTATTTCACTCTTTAACATAGAATATTACAAACTGAGGCTAGTCTTAGCACACAAATATCTACACAAGTTGACTGGACACAAAAAGAAGTTGATGCATTAGCCAAAATTCATTTTGCAGTTAGAGACAGATTATGTCCCAGAATAATGAAAGCTACTTTAACAAAACCAGCGTGGGATATCTTGATCGTTGAATCTGAAATAAACGAGAAAACAAGCGATAAGGCTTCAATCTCTTAGACGTGAATTTGAAAATCTGAAAATGAAAGATGGGGAAACCATTAAAGATTACTCTTCTCGAGTAATTAAACTGGTGAATGAATTAAAATCAAACAGTGAAAGTATAACCGACTAAAGAGTTGTTGAGAAAATGTTGGTTACTTTATCAGAAAAATTTGATACAGTAGTGACTGTGATTGAAGAATCAAAGATCTCACACAATTAAGCATATCGAAATTCCAATATGCATAACTGTGTGAGCTATTTTGATTCTTCCATCACAGTCACTACTCTATCAAATTTTTCAGATAAAGTAACCAACATTTTCTCATCAACTTTTTGGTTGTTTATACTTTGACTATTTGATTTTAATTCGTTCACCAATTTAATTACTTAAGAAGAGTAATCTTTAATGGTTTTTCCATCTTTCATTTTTATATTTTCAAATTCACGTCTAAGAGATTGAAATTTTATCATTGTTGCTTTCTCGTTTCCTTAAATTCAGCTTTCAAGATATCTCACGCTTGTTTTGCTGAATTAGCGTTCATTATTCGGGGAAATATTGTGTGTGTAACTGCAAGATGAATTTTGGCTAATGCATCAGATTTTTTTTTGTGTCTAGTCAACTTGTGTAGATGTTTGTGCGCTAGAATTGGAACATCCCACAATTGTTTTGTTGCTTGTAGGACAACTTTCATTTTGATACTCCAAATTTGTAATTTTCTCCGTTAAACAGTGGAATAACTTGTTGATGATTTGCACCAAAAAATGCCATTGTTATTTTTAAAGATATTGCGGAAAATTTGTTGAGCCTTCTTGATCGTTCAAGCTCTGATACCAAATGTTGGATTTTGGAGTAATACTCCAATAGTGCAAATATTTAGAAGATAAAAAAGAGTAAAAATGTGTGTATCACTAAACTCTTTCTATTTAAGTACAACAATATTTATCAACCTATTTATAATTATAGGATGATATACAAAATTAGCTAGAAGAATAAATACCATCAATATCTGATGGTGATTATTAAAAGGTTTTAAATCATTATATAACATAATGGTTCACATTTAACCATTCTTGCTTTTGTTGCACAATGTAATGGAAGATATACCATCATGATGTGAAATCTGCAAATCTAAATGGATTTTCGGAAGAAGAAATTTATATAGAACAACCACCTAGATTCATTGGAAAGGGAAAGAAAGACAAAGTCTTACGCTTGAAAAAAAATTTGTATGGACTTAAGCAAACACTACGAGCATGGTACAGTTGAATTGACAAATATTTTCATCAACAAGGATTTAAGGAAAGCCCGAATGAAGCTACTTTATACATCAAAGTGGAAGGATCTGCTCCATTAAATTCTTTCACTTTATGTTAATGATCTTATTGCACAGCAAGTAATCTGACAATGATCAATACATTTAAGGAACAAATGATGAAAATGTTACCTGGGTATGATGAATTACTTTTTTAGGGATGAAGATTGATCAAACAAAAGAAGATATCTTCATTTGTCAGAAAAAATATGCGACAAACATCTTGATGAAGTTTAACATGGAAAGATGTAATCCAATTTCAACTCCACTAGCTCAAAATGAAAAATTTAGGGTTGGTTTTATTAGGTCTGTGACGATCCATATGGTTGGTTTTCATCAACACTTTTTTCTAATAAACATTCATAAAATCACTGTTCGTCTTCCTTCTTTAGATGCATTTTCTTATAAGATCATAAGCCAGAATTCGAATAAGCGTCAATGGCCCTTTTCAATAATTTGCTTATTTGATTTCTGTTCTTTCTTTTGTCTTCATGATCAGATATTTTGTTATGAATTGTCAATTGAAGATTTCGAGGAATACTTTCTCTTCCATTATATTATTTAAGTTTTAACTTAGCAGAGACATAATTTAAGACCCCCCATTAATTTGCAATTGAAATTAAGTATGGGAACATATCCTACATGTTTAGTATTAAGTTAAATAACAGGGTGCGAGCACCTTTCCAGCGAATTATCTAATCAAAATTTTGAATCGTAGTGTGTGGCAAAACATGGTTATTTCTTAGTTCTGTTATAGTCTTAATATATTTTTATAATTCATTACACTGTCGGAAGTTTGGGCCGATGATTATGAAAGATGTTAACAAACACAATGCAACCAAAAGTTTTTGAGGCAAACTGGAATGCATGTGAGAGACCGGAAATTCTTTTTAACAATATGGAGATGTTATAGTTGAGGACGACGAACGGGAAACTCATGTTTACACTTGGAGTGCCCTTAGTTTTCAGAATTTCGTTACTATGTGTATCTCAGAATCTCAAAAAATTGAGCTATCATAGTTGGTATGGAATGTGATTGTCTTTTTATTTAAGAGGTCTGGGTTCGAATCTCGTAAAACTAGGCCCTTGTACAATATTTTAAGATTTAGTATTGCTATATTATTGACTTCTTTCCAGTTCTTCAACAGAGGTAACAGAGGGTTCTGTAGAGAAGTTTTTGAGCTGGACTTGAAGGCCCGCCATTTGAAGAGGTACCTACAGTAGTTTTCTGTATTTTTAAAAAGGGAACAAAAAAATCCATGTAAATTGTTTATAAGTTACTTTACGTTTTAATGATTGTTAACAAAAGAATAAAGTGTGCAAAAGTTATGTGAAAATTCAATGAAGAAAGGAGTGTCATGTTTGTTGGTTTACTTGGAAAGAAGAATGGGATGCCATTCAAGATTTTATATAATAGGCAGCTTAATACCGAAAGGTTGAAGCCTGATCTTGTTATACAAATAAACACATGTATACCAGCCAAGAATTGTCATCCTCTGCTGTTGGATATACTTTTAAAGTACCTTATTGTATACTTACTTATTCTTACCACATGGTATGTGCATCAGCACCATAAGAAACACATGCTTCAAGGACATGGTCAACAGTTGCATCTATTCTGAAGAGTCCTTGACACAAAATTATCGAAAACACTGGATATTGAAGCTGGCATAAGCCAATTTGATCCACATCTAAGACCAGGCGTTTGGTTCTGGCCCCTAGGTATGGTTTTGTATATTAACAGTTCTAACTCTGCTACACTGTATTGTAACCTATTGTCGGAACTCTAAGGAACCCGAATTTATTAAATTTTTCGAGTGAAGTTTTTTATTCTTGACTCTCTATCACTGGGGCTAGTCTAGCTAATTTTCACAAGGCTGCTGCAGCATGCTGACCTGTTCTGAAATTGATACTGTACTAAATAAGAGAAGCTGCATATATAATGCAATTGCAGCAATGTGCATGATTGTAAGTGTTGTTTGTTCTCATGCGTACCTAATATATTAGATATGATTCAGTTGACGTGTAGTCCACTGACTTCATCGTCTGATTTGAAGTTTATAGGTTGTTTATTTGTTCTGATGATAACGGGAAGTGTTATTAAATTGTTTTAGGATAAAGCAGCCAAAGTGGGGTTTGTTACTAACAAAGTATTCTATATGTAACAGTTTCTACCAAACACATTTTGAACATGGCTCAGGCTTTTATATAATTCCACCTCGTCTACGTCAGGGAGTTCGTTCCCTGCATTTTTTTTTCTCATCTTCGTAGACTTGAGAAAAGACACTGGTGCTAGAATACTTTTATAATAACAATAATAATAATAATCTGATGTAATTATCAATATTCTTCTTTAAAATAACAATCAAGTAGCAGGATCTTCATAATTGTTTTCATGTATTATTACAAACAAGTTTACAGATTGAGTTTTGACGCCGAATATTCATTTTTATCTAGAGTAAATTGAATAATTGTGGCTGTATTATAAACTGATTTTCATAAATGCGGTCAGATTTTCGAATTGTAAAAAAGGTAGCCAACTTTTTTTCCGTCTTTAAAAGAGTGGTTTCTGTCAACTCTCATTAATTATTCGCGGTCACTACAAATTATATAAAAGTAACAAGCATAAATGACCAAACTTTCACATTCTAAAAAATGTGTGACATTTTTCCGAAAATCAATATAAACTACAATTTTGCTATATACTCTGGTAAAATTAGCAGTTAACTGAGAACAGTTAACAGGAGCCGCTCTTTTATAACACGGAAACAAAAGCTGTTAACCTTTTTGAGAATCTGAAAATTCAACCACTTTTTGAAATCAGTATAAAATATTATCACAACTATGGTAATTATTTTTTATTTATGTTTGATAAAATTGTGTGGAAATTAGTTTTCGGACTAAAATTTATTTAACTTAACTAGTATGAGATGTTGTAATTATAAACGAGTACTCGGTCGAGTTATTAATTTTTACAGTAATCTATACTCTTTATTAATAAGCGAAACCATGTTTAAATGGAACACGGTACTAAGGTACTAAAGTACCAAAGTACC
>PHNY01269366.1:7977-18549 GCA_003724115.2 Anethum foeniculum | reverse complement strand
TTGTTTTATAAATATTCTTGTGGGACATTGTGTCCAGAAAATCAACAGATTATTGAGATCATTTCATTCTAGTACTTGTTCTACTAGAAATAATTTCTTTCCTGATAGATAGTGAATAACTTTACTATCATATTTAAAATCTATACAGTGGAACGTTGTTGAATGATTAGCGAATGACTATTTATTCTAGTTATTTCACCGTTAGTTGTTGTGAGTACTCCGGACCCTATGAAAGGGGGAGTTATTGATAAAAGGAGGTCTTTTATTTGACTCCTTAAGGAAAAATTATTTTGATTGGGTGAATGCGTAAGAGGCCGGGACGGCGGTCCAGTGAAGGGCTTGGCATTATATGAAATATTCATAATACCATTTATTTGCCAAAGGCCAATGTGTTGCCTTGTATTTGGTACCTGTGTTTTTGGACATACCTCCACGTGGTATGATCCGGTGCTATCACACGAACTGATCAGCTGTGGTAGTACGTCCGTGAGTTAAGGATTCCAATCTAAAACTTATCGTTTACTGTTAAGCTTATAATAGCTTTTATTACTGTTCCGACATTGTTGTTTATCTGTCTTTCAGATATTACTGTGGAAACTGTTTTATGAACTTCAATTCTTGTTGAAATTAAATTATTGTTAAATCCTTAATTGCTTAACTATCGAAAGATTTATGAGGAAAAAGTGATGAAAAATATGAAAATGATTTTGAGAATGTTAAGGAATAAATTATGAATTCCTTAACCATTTCTTTGCTTCACATAAATTTATCATTATAAAAGTTCTGCTTGATAGCAGTTATCAGTTTTATTCAAAACTGTTTTGAATTGTCATATTATGCTCCTGTTATACTTGCTAAGCATTTCTTTCGCTCATACTTGCCTGTTTTAAATTAACCTTCAAGTGAGAATAGACTGGCGAAGTTCAGCTACATAGTTCAGGAAGAGAAGATAAAGATGTCTTTATGAAGATGTTTGATTCAGGAAATGCGGGAATAGTGTAAGTGTTATTGTATAAAGTTGTTGTATTTATATTATTTATATTATCGTTTAGTTGGGCCTAGTGTACTTCCTTTCGAAGTTATACTAGCGGGTTAAGTTTTGAGTTTGTAATTGGTGAAAATTGTAATAAAAGAAAAAGGAAATTTTTTATTTAGGAAATTTTGGTTTTCTTGTTTCTAGAACTGTAACCTAAAAGATCTTGGTGTAGTTGGGGTCTGATATAGTATTTCAACTGTTGGCCAGTAATTGGAAATTGTTTTTGGATTAAACAGGTTTATTATTTTGAGATTTCAGTGTGACGACCAAATCCTCTGACCCCGGATTTGGGGGCTTTACAACACGTAAAGTGATTCACTTCCTATAACATATAAACACTTTGTATTCACGCACGAATCATATTTACATACTAGCACGTATTGCATTCAAGTCACATATATAAAAACTATGTTGAAAGATATTTTAGAAAGTCATGTGAGTTTGTATAACAATTTTGGATATAAAAGAAATTTTGGAAAGTATTTGAAAATAATATTTAAATATCCTTTTTGAAAAATATTTACCATAATTAGGCATAAAAGGATTTGTTTTGAAAATAAGATTTTTGAAAATATAATTTAGTTCGATTACGTCAAATTCTTATTTAATTAATGGTTAATTGATAAAATGAACCAAATAAACTCTTAATTGGTTAATTAGATCAAGTAACTATTAACTAAACAAAATATAGATCTAATTAAACTAAATTAGTTTTTATGGTATAAAAATATAACTTTATAGGATCGCAAACAACTAATACAAGTTCTGATAGTAGTTCAATAAATAAGAGAGTGCACCCTTTCTTTTATAAAATATTATATTTTGAGAAAATCGGACAGCACCTCCTCTATTTATCGGAAGTCGGGTCTCATGTCGACACTAACAACTTACAAGTATATCCTTTATAAGCCAGACACATCACTTATGATTATCTAACATGCGGTAATAACTTATAAACGATATGCAGCCCATAATACGATGTCACAATTACATAGTCAAGCTCATATCCATCTCGTAACTAACACTTATTATTAGGACATAATTCTAAAAAAAATAACAAAAATAAATAGATAAAATTACAACTCGTCACACAGGTCAAAATTTCTGATTACCACAAGAATTCAGCCCAAAAATATTCACCAATACAACCCAAAACATATAGCTCATTTCAACAATCCATTATTGCATACATAATTCAGTTCAACAACTAAACTGAAGCCTAACTCATGAACCAAACTGAGCTTCACAAAATTTTATATATCACTCACAAATCGAATTCAAATCAATTAATCATACTGTAATGTATCAAAACCATCTAAAAACAAACCCAAATTCAATAAATGCATTCGAAAAAAATTTCTGGAAAATTACTTAAAACTCGCATACAAATAACGAAACTGAAAATTAAAACTTGTAGGACTCAGTTACAACATCACTGTCCATCCCCGGCTCGCCGGCAGCGACAAAGCTCTAGTGGTGCCCGAAAATTGGGTTTCCGACCAGAAGCTTCACCAATTCGTATTCATAACAGCAAAACCAAGCTTAATTCATCAAGAATCGAAGGCAAACATCAGAAGAATGAATCTAACCTGAATTAGGTTTTGAAATTTCAAGTTATACATACAACTTTACACGCATACGAGCAAGGATAGAGAAGCACGAAGCGAAACGGACTCGAATCGACTCTAAAACCGAAAAAAAGGAGCATGAATCGATGGTGGTTGTGAGAGAGATGAGAGAATAAGAGACATAGAGAGATTAGAGACTTCGAGAAGAACAAAGAATAGGGGAGAGATCTGGTCTCGGCAAGGAAAATAAAAAGGGATGGGGGTTTTGTTTTAAATTTTTTTTTTTGTTTTAATCTCTAAAATCAAATGCTGAAAATTGGTTTGCAAAACATAAAATGGTCCGGCGATAGTACTAGTAAATTACAAATTTTATTTTTAAAATATAGAGAATAAAATCATCTATCTCCCCATATTTTTTTTAATAATTTTTGAATGTATAAATAATTCTATATCAATTTTACGAGAATTACGCACTTTACAAGAATAAAGATGGTAAAATCATTTTAAAATACTAAATGCTTGAAATAAATTATAATTTTAATTTTAAAAAGTCTATACTAATATTCTGGAAGCAACAAAACAAGTATCATGATTTCTATATATATCAATTATTTTATATACATTTTACGAGATAAAAATTGATAAATGCAATAATGAATATAAAATAATTTTAAAGCATATAGCCACTAAAATAAATTAGGCTTTAATTTTTAAAAAGTCCATCTAATTATTACATAGATAAAAAAATAGGTATCATGATTTTATCACATTTCTATGATTTTATAAAAATATTTTAAGAAGGTAAAATGCTATTTTTAACATATAAATAATTTTAAAATTACTACGAGCATTACGACGCGATCCAACAAACACGCATCGCTCATGCAAACACATATTCAATACATAAATCTAATTTCACATCCAAAGATTATATAATAAATATATATTTTTTATTTTTTAATATATATTTTATTATAATAATAAGCACATACTTATAATTCGCGAAAATCCAGGATATTACAATTAATCTCTTAATTTCAGTATAATGGTTTCTTCCCATCTCTGAAACATGAAAGTTCTTGCCTATATTTGTATTAATTAGAAAAATTTAGAAATTAACTTAAAAATAGCAAGTCTAACATTACTTAAAGTCCTAACCATTTCCGATGGAAATCTCAAAACTTTGTTATTGTAGTTAGGAGAACTACCTCCCAGCATGTTAGATTCCTTGGTGATCAACTTAATTGTACCATCATGTTGGACAACATTTAAGCCTACAGTCCAAACTAAAATTTTAAGACTATCAGTTGAATGTAACTGAGAGCTCCAATACTATAACAGGTTTGTATCCACAACAGGTCATGTTATCCCTTAGCAAAACATACCACTACAAGAAAAATGGCCTTTTTCTTCCGAAAAATTGGTCGGAAAAGGCCTAAAATTGGTAGGTTTTGCCTCAATTCCTACCGGAAGCTTACGGTAGGAATTGCTTAAGTCGGAATTACTAACCGGTAGGTATTGATGGCTGACTTTCAAAAGTCCCCACTTGCTTACTTGTCATCCATGTTGGCTCGCCACCTGGGCGGCCACGTCATTCTTCCACATCACTATTGACTTCCGTCAATGAGTATTTCCTACCAACCAATTCCTACGACTACAATTTAGTGGTGGTAGGTTTTATGCCAGAAGGTTATCAAGAACCCATTTCCTAACACTCAATTCGTACCACTTTAATTATTGCCTACTAGTTATAACGTACCGTAGTCAATGATTTATGGTAAATTTTTGAGGTTTTGAATGGTAAGACTGGTAGGAAATGCACATGCTTGGTAGGCTTTGGTGATAGACTTTTTAAAAATATTTTCTTTTGTTTTTATAATTCCCCATACAAACAATTGTACGATTAAACAAACCAAATCAAACTTGTAATATTATAAATGCATTTGCTACTAACTAAAATAAAAATACAAATTCCATATTACATCCCCTTACATAAGTTCAGAAAATGTACCATCCATACAAATACTACGCAGACATTGTTCTAATACCATCCAACAAAAGAGACATTATGCCATAAACATTAATCCCCGCTCACAGGTTATAGAAATACTACCGTAGTTCAAATGTTACGTTTACAAACCAAAAGCATAGTTTTAACATAGAACGTAATTAAACGTTGAAGTTCAAGTGCAAGGTTTATTCATCCTCCCTCATGGGACCATGATCACTTCTCACAACTTCAGACTCGACCTCTTCACTTTGGTCATCTTCTTCTGCACCTTCCTCATTAGCATTTGCACCTCCAAGGTCAGCATCATCATTGCCTTCATCATCAGATATGTCAGTCAAATTCAAGAGTTCATCCTCATCCAAGTTCTCATTTAGAACCTACATTTATATTAAAAAAAACACATAAGAGATTAAAATTATAAGGTCAAGGTAAAACAAGAATCATGAAATAATACCAATAATAAATATACCTCATCTGCCTTGGCCCGATACCTCTTGAACAAATCATCCACAACGTCAGCCACAATGTAGGGAACTTCCTTGGAAAAGAATTGTGAGAATTGAGGGTGGTTCACCGAGTCACAAAGATTGACTGCTGCAAGTTTAAGATTTTCAATTTCCTCTTCATTGAGTTGGCGTTGATAGTTGGATGGATTGGTTTTGACAATCTCGAGGACTCCACCGACCATATCCGAGAAAATTTGGGTGGGGATTTGATGTTTCGAACGAGCTGCCCCGGCTGCTGAAGATTTTGCCCTGTTCCCTGATTCCTCTTCGTATTGAATTGAAAAATCTTTGATTAGTTGGCGGGCTGGGATCCACGGAAATCCAAAAGTCAATTTTTCTTCGGCATTTCACTATTAAGCTGTATGGCCATCAACTACCACTGAAATGGCTCATCGCGTTTCTCAGCTTGAGTAGAAACATAATTATTATCTTGCAAAATCTTTGCATACCTCAACTGCAACAAATTGTTTGTGTGTGTGTATATATATATAAATTAAAAGGAATAATACAAGAGCATATATAAGGTAAATGCAACAATTTATAAATATAAATAACGGAAATTTAAAGATCACAAAGCAATAATTGATATTGCAATTTCCTTTTCTGCCGTAGTGGTATAGAGTGAGCGGCCTTCTTCATCTACTTCCAGACCAACACGTGTGTGTTTCATATCCCAAACTTCAAGGCGTGTTGGAAAAACGTCATTCATCTCATCAATCATTATCTAATAATAACAATAATTAATGCATAATTAATCCCAATGCACAAGAATACTCTAACTATGATCAATTTAGAAGAGATAGACTTGAATGTTACCTTCTCAACTTCTTGAAAGGATCTTGCACCAGTGCAAAGTGGCTACCTTCTTCCGATTCTCTACAGCTATTTGAGAGCGCTTCACATGGTTTTCCGAATTCCAAAACGCAACCATCCCTGCCCAAACTAGATCATTGAAATAGTCAGGCTTAACTTCCAACAACGTCTTCTTCAGCTTCTTGGATTTGGCATAAGCTCTTTCTTTCTCCTCATGTACTGTTCTCTTGATAAATGCATGTAAATGGCATGCTATAGTCCTAGTTGATTCCATACTGCTTTGGCCCTTCTTGTGTTGAAAATATTTCTGTAATTCATATAGAACACAAAGTCATGATCAAATTATATACTCATCACAAAAAGTTAACAAATTATTCAATCATTAACAGGACATACAAAGAATTCTTTGGTCACTTTCTCAACCCATTTAGAATACTTATCATTTATATCAGTCCATGTGTAGGCTCCCAGCGGCCAAAATCCATGAAAAATACCCAAAATTATCTTTTTGGCTTCGTTATGCATGATACTACAAAGTAAAATTATCGTTACTAATTGAATATATAAAAGCAAAATCATGAAAGGAACAAAGCTGTTATCTACACGTTTATTTCCAGAACCATAAACTTACACTCCGTTGGAAATATCAATGCGTATCGGCTTTGATGGCGGTGTGGAACCAAAGAGTCCAGTGGAGTTTGCACGTTTTCTCGGTCCCATCCATTGAGCAATCTCTGCCCTTGTTTTACCTTGCGGATAAGATTGTTTTATTGCTAAAGCTCTATCTTTAGCACGAGATGCAGTAATTTTCTCTTTTCCTTTACGAGACCGGACTCCCTTTGATTTCCTAATCTTTTCATTCTTATTCACCGGAAGTTTCTTTCATTTCCCGCCTTTCTTTGCAGGTTCAATCTCAACAGCTGCACCCTTACCATTATCCACCCAAACTTTTGTCATCTAGGAGAGACCCTATAAACAAATTGATCAACAAACAAAAATTATAAATAAACAAATCCTAATCATTTCTTAATACAAGACATAAAAAGTAATAAACCATATTCAAGCAAAACCTAGCTACTAAACAAAATCAAAGAAAATCATCAATACTAAATCAAGCAAAAGAATAGAGCATACACGATAAGCTCATACACTATATCACACTAATATATAACAGAGGAATGATGTAAAACGTAACACGGGCCTAAGATTTATACATGTCAAATGATAGTACACGACCTATCTTAACACAAAATGCGCAGTCAAGTGTTTTAAGCACTTCTACTGATGTATTATCAGTCATAAAACTATACGACATACAAAAGCATTATCTCAGATGGCTTCTACATGATCGATATATCAAAATGCAACAAAAACAACAAATATCAAAATGCATATGGTGATTAGTGGATTGTTCCTTATAGAGCATGTCATCATGCATATATCAACAACAACAAATTATGTATTCCACTAATTTCTAAAACAAACCAAATAATTGAATTAAAATAGAAAATATGTGAGATGCATCAAAATTAACAAAATAAACAACATCAAAATTGAATAATTATAAAGCTCGTACATGATCGATACATACATGTTTTCGTATATATTTACGTATACCTAAACATATGAACAAACACAAAAAACATATCAAAATGACTAGAAAAACAAATTAAGAACACATAGTTTCATCAAAATTATACCTATATCAAATTAAAAACACATATGAACTTGCTCGCTTGCTTGGAGAGGAGAGGAGAGTCGAGTAGATGGCTTCTTGGTAGGAAAATGAAAGTAAAATATGTGGTAGGTCATATACTCTTTCATCCCTAATTTAGTTTTTTATTATTTAATTATTTTCTAAATCTACCGATAACAATAGGTTTTGATGTACAAAACGGTAGGAATCGACCTGCGCAGTAAATTCAACTTTTTCGTGAAATTTTGGCGGAACTTGGGAAAAAAAGGTTGCACGGACTTGAACCTTAGACCTCCCTCCAAATATAGAAGTGCTTAACCACTGAGCCACCAATCTTTAATAATAAAAAATTATAAAATTATAATTTTTTTATTTATCCTTTTCCTACCCGTTTTGAGCTCCTTTACTACCGAAAATGGTAGGAAACCGAGGAGGAAAACGACAAACAGCTTTTTTTGGCATTTCCAACTAGTATGGTTAAAAATAAAAATTTTTGTTTACTGTTGGATTATTGAAATAGAATAAACAAAAAATTGAAATGTGGAACCCTAATCAACACCTAAACTTTGAGCATAAATCCTAACTCAAACTCCGGTCTCTCATTTTCTAAACAATTTTATACTTTTAAATTTTTTTTCTTTTCCAAATTTTTTTCTTTGTTTACTCTCACTATAAAATGACAATTCACTTTAAAAATTTTAATTTTTTAGAACGTTCATGTATTTTTTATTTTCTTTTCGTTATAATTAGAATATTGCTAACGAACATAAAATATGAGAATGTAAGTGTAAATCAACTAATTCTTATCATACACTACTAAAATTAATTGATGTTTATGTCATTAGACTCCCAGAAATAATAATGTGACAACCAATCAACAACAAAGATGAAGAAAACAAAAGATTCTTTTTAATTTGAATTGCATACCCATATGGTAGGAAATAACTCCCCATCTAGTAGGTTTTTTCAGTCAAATAATAATAAAATATTGTAAAATATTTATTTTTTTATTTATCTTTTTCCTACTAGTTTTGAGCTCCTTTACTACCGAAAATGGTAGGAAATACCCAAAGAGGAAAACGAGAAACAACTTTTTTTGGCATTTCCTACTAGTATGAGTAGGAATAAAAAATTTTGTTGAAAAATCTATTATAAAAACATAGGAGCTTAAATTTAAAAAATCTGAAATTTTACGTGCATATTAAAAAATCTATCAATCTAATCATCAGTACACTTGGATTACTGAAAAAAATAATCAAAAATTTGAAATGCGGAACCCTAATGAACCCCTAAACTTTGAGCATAAATCCTAACTCAAACTCCGCTCTCTCATTTTCTAAACAATTATATACTTTTATAATTTTTTTCTTGTCCAAATTTTTATCTTTGTTTACTCTCACTATAAAATGACAATTCACTTTAAAAATTTTAATTTTTTAGATAGTTCATGTATTTTTTATTTTCTTTTTGTTATAATTAGAATATTGGTAACTAACATAAAATACCATAATGTAAGTGTAAATCTACTAATTCTTATCATACACTACTAAAATTAATTGATATTTAGGGACTTAGACTCCGAGAAACAATAATGTGACAACTAATCAACAACAAAGATGAAGAAAAAATAAAAATAAAAAAATATTAAATTACTATTTTTATTTATCCTTTTCCTACCGGTTTTGGTCTTTTTACTAGAGAAAATGGTAGGAAATACTTCAATATGAACTGCCTACTGATATCGGTAGGAAGTATATGGGTGGTGGTAGGTTTTAAGGCAGAAGGCATGTAAAGTGGCATTTTGTACCAAGTATTTCCTACCGAATTACTATTAAAATCAACAACAAAATTAATATGAAGAATGTAGAAGCTTCACTATTAAAATTAATTACTTGTACAACTAAAGTTGGAAAAACAAGTAAAATTACACTTCGAATTACATATCAATCAATATCTTCAAAACCGTCGGTTTCTTCACCCTCTTCTTCTTCTTCTCGTCCTCCTCCTCGTTCGTCTTCTTCTTCTTCATCATCATCTTCTTCTCTTTCTCCTTCTCTCTCATTTTCTTGGTCTTCTTCTAATTCTTCATCTTGTTCATTAATATCTTGAATTTAAACAATTCGAATGGGATCATATTGTGAGAAATCAATGAAAAACGACGATGAAGATGCATTTGATACATTCTCTTGAAAGGCATCTTCATTCGGTGCATTGGTAGTTTCATCAATGGGGCAGTTTTTTCACAACCGTATAGAAATTGCTCCGAGGATTCAATACACTAGGAGCATAGTATACTTGAATTGCTTGACTAGCCAAAATGAATACTTCGTTCGACCTTAACTTTGATTTTACATCAATAGTACAACTCAATTCTTATCTGCCTGAACACCATTTCCGACACTATCAAACCAATGACATCTAAATAAATAAACAAAATTTCCTTCTCCATAGATAAGCTTAATAATTTCTTCTAGTTGACGATAGTAATTAACAAGAACATCATTGTGAAAAGTGACTTTAACAAAAACACCATCACCAATATGAAACTTATACCCGTTAACCACACAACCTTCATAAGAGAAAATATTGCATACCGGTCTATCAATCAAATGTTTGAAAATGTCATAGTCGACATCATTCTCGACCTAACACAATAGAATATCAAATATATAAGTAATTTTTAATACTAAATATTCCTTATAAATCTACATTTATCTAAATTACCTTTTCTTTAAACCAACACTTAAATTCGGATTTTCGGAGCAACTCTAATCTTTCATTTGATATTTTATGGATCATTTACGCGCATGTAGGTATCAAATTCCCTTAAAAACAAGAATTATTAGTAAATTACATATGACGGGTACATATAAAAAAAATATTAAACTATAAAAGCACATAAATACCGAATATATGGTTGAATTTCCAGCATGTTTAGTAGC
>PHNY01269363.1:24092-35139 GCA_003724115.2 Anethum foeniculum | reverse complement strand
TAGTCCTAATCTAGATTGACTTGTTCAAAGACAAGGTTCCCTCAGTTAAGAGGTCAAGTAGGTAATACAATTACCAAAGGCTTGTTATAAGATGTATGCAGACATTCCTTCATGGCTAACAGTAAGTCCCTGGTTGTTGTGATGTTTTGGAAGCCATATGGTTCGAATATTAAAATGGTTTGGTACTTTTCAAAAAATGATTGCAGTGATTGCCAACAAGGTTCCATGAATATGGCAGAGACAAGGAAGGAGTTGTGCAGCTTAGAAAGTCAGCTTGGACGAGATCGATGCCTTATAGTATTAGCTCACATTGTATGTTGGCATCGTTGGAATGTCTAGAAGCTTCAACGAGGTGGTTTTGGATTGAAAAAAACTGGACATTTAACTGTGGTATTGGATTGGGACAAGGAGACAGAAAATAAGCTGAATTAGAAGAATAGGAATTACACAGACCTTCATATTGACATCATTCGTATTGCTATTCTGACATTCATGACATTGATCAAAATTCATACTTATTCAGAGAAAACCAAACATGTAAAGCTGAATCTGAAAAATCAATGCCAACTAGCAAATATAAAACCTAAAAATAGTCTAATTTTATCAAGGGTACTATAGTCAAAATTATATATGTATGAGTTATATATGAGTTAAAATTTAATCACATGACATATTTTCAAATATTGAAAAAAATAGGACATATTTATAAACACACCTGTTAATATGGGACATTTTATACAAATTCCCTTTATTTTAACCTGATCAATTAAGTTCATCCCATTAACAGTTGTGTCTGCGAAAGAAAATCTATACTAGATTATAATAGACGAAACATTGAAAGTTTGGTCATCCGATACCTGTTTTTTAGTACACGCTGATTTTTCTTAACTACCCTTACTTATATATTTTAAAATAGTAATTTTCATTAAAATAATTTTATATACTATATAAAAATATCACATGCAATTACTTGTTTTAATCAAAACATGTTACCTTTTTTATTTTTCATAACTAAAACACTTCTATTTTTAAAAATATTATGGGCAATCAAAACACGTTAATTAGTTACATTTTCAACAAAAATACCAGTTACCTTTTTCATCTAAAACATGTTATTTTTTCTATTTTTTTCAACTAAAACATCTCATTTTCCAAAATACCACGAGCAACTAAAATATCTATCTTTCCGAAAAAATATCAAGGGCAAGTCTATTTAATAAAGTAGAATAATAATAATAACTTATTAATAACTAATCAATTTGGTATTTTTTATATCACGTGCAACTAAAATACCAAACATATTACCTTTTTTATTTTTCATAACTAAAACACTTCGATTTCTAAAAATATTATGGGCAATCAAAACACGTTAATCAGTTACTTTTTTCAATAAAAATACCAGTTACCTTTTTCATCTAAAACATATTATTTTTTTCTATTTTTTCCAACTAAAACATCTCCTTTTCCAAAAATACCACGAGCAACTAAAATATCCATCTTTCCGAAAATATCAAGGGCAAGTCTATTTAATAAAGTGGGATAATAATAATAACTTATTAATAACTAATCAATTGGGTTTTTTTTATATCACGTGCAACTAAAATATCTATCTTTTCCAAAAATCTATACTTCTATATAATAAACGGAACATTTAAAGTTTTGGTTCAACAGTTTTCGATTTTAAGTCTTTTATTAATAATTTTATTGTTATTGTCAGTTACATTTTTCAACTAAAATACCAATTGCCCTTTTCAACTAAAACATGTTATCTTTTATATTTTTTCCAGGTAAAACATATTCTTTTCCAAAAATATCACAGGCAACTTAATTTTTTTCCTAAAAATATCACGGGCAACTAAAATATCTCTCTTTTCTGAAAATATATAGCTAAGTCTATTTAATAAAGTAGAATAATAATATAATTATTAATAACTAACCAATTAGCTTTTTTATATGAGGGGGACAACTAAAATATCTCTTTTTTTTCAAAAATATCACGAGAAAGTCTATTTAACAAAGTAGAATAATAATAATATAATTATTAATAACTAATTAATTACCTTTTTTCAGTTAAAACATATTATCTTTTTTATTTTTTCCGACCAACCACATTCTTTCCCAAAAATAACATGAACAATCTTATTTTAATAAAAATATAATAATAATAATATTATAATAACAAAAGATATTAAATTTTTTAATTAAAGTTAAATTAGAAAAACATACAATATTAAGAAAATCCGTGCATCGCACAGGGTTTAATTAACAATTGTGTGTGCGAAAGAAAATCATTATAAAGTGCCTATTTGGGAAATCTTAAAATAGGCAACTTATAACTTATAAAGAATAAGTGACTTATAAGTGATAAGTAGATGGACGTTTTTAAATTATATAAGTGTTTGGATAATGTTATTTATTAGTCAGAAATTTTTTAATTAAATAAACTAAACTAAATAATTTTTAAATACAATTATCTTAATTCATGAATTTTAAATTTGAAAAATATTTAAAAACATATATTTTAAAAATAAAGTTAATAAAAAACGAAAAATCAAAATAAGTTAAGAAAATGGACGTTGGTACCGATATTCAACTTATGAGTTTATAAGTTGTAAATTTTGACAAATAAATTGTTACGGATTTATAAGTGATAAGCCGACTAACCTCAGCTAAAGGTAATTGAGGATTATACACTGGAATTACGAAGCATTGACAACGGTTTTTGTTCATTTCATTGGGAAAAATGTCAAACACGGTAGCTGATGAAGTAGCTAAATTCTCTTATTTAGCTAATTCATTTTATTGGTTATTTCTTCAAATTCAAGGATCAGTCTTACATAAGGAATTGGTTTTTAGGGTTCACACTTTGGTAAGGACGATCATCGACTATCGTTTTAGATATTGAATTCTTTTCCTTCTGTTCTATATATTTCTTTATTATATTTTATATACATCAATATTCTTCTTATCGATCGTTTATTGGTAAGTCCCATGCGGAAAAAGTCATGGGATCAGGTATGACACATATATATATGTCTCTTATGTCGCACTAAGTCGAGGGTTTTCACGAAAACAACCTCCCTATTTTTCGGAATAGGGGCAGGGTCTGTGTACATCTCACCCTTCTCAGACTCCGCTCTAAGCGGGATATACCGGGTATATTTGGTTTGGTTTGGTTTATTGTATTCAAGTCTCTTCCTGGTGCTTGTTGTTAATCTTCTAAGTTAAATGCAATCTTTGTTTAATTTTAAAATATATACATACATACATACACACACACATATATATATATATATATATATATATATATATATATATATATATTAACCTATTTATTTACATACTCGTACATGTTCGTAATAACTTATTTAAAATTTTTACCAACTTAACTTATAATCAAAATTTATAAACTTATAACTACAATTTATAATTTACGAGTCGATGAATAGAAAGTCCGTAACGACGTACTTTTCTCAACTTATTTTAATTTTTTTATTAATTTAAATTTTAATATGTATATATATAAATATCTTTTCTAATTTATAATTCAGAAATTAAAATAATTATATTTAATAATTATCATTTTAAATTTACTTTAATAAAAAATTTGTTAAATTATCACTCCTTCTATCCCTCTGAATTGTATACATAATTTTTTCAATGTTCGACATGCATTTTAAGATGAATATAAAGTATGCTTCCGTAATTCATTTTTAAAATTTTTTTTCTCTGAATTAAAATTCAAGTGTTATACTTTTATTTAAAAAAAGAAAAAATTTAAAATTATTTATGAAACTATGTTATAAATGAGTGTTAAAATGCGTGCCCCGTCCCCGATGTATACTATTCAGGGGAACGGAGCGAGTAGTAAATTTACACAAACATATCGGCGCATGCTCTGTACGCGGAACTAATTTGTTTTGTCCTATTCCAATTTTCCCCAATTCAAAGTGTACCAACTTGAAATGGCACAACGCGAACTAGACGATCAAAACTCTAGAAGGTTCTTCGTGGCCGTACACGTCGGCGCTGGCTATCACGCGCCGTCGAGTGAGAAGGCTCTTCGCGTCGCCATGAAACGCGCCTGTCTCGCTGCTGCTTCTGTTTTGCAAAAGGTCTCTATTATAAATAAATAAATAATTATTTATTTATTTCTATATAATTAGGTTTTGTTTAATAATAATTAAATTTTATTTTTATTTGATATAATTAAATGTTTAATCAGGACAGAAATGGATGTTTTGATGCTGTTGTTGCTGCTATTCAAACACTTGAGGTAATTTTCATTTATATAAACATGTATGTATATGTGTTATTTTTCGTGTTTTATGTTATGTATGTGTAGTTGTGTAAGTGTGGCTGATTGATGAATGATTCTGTTTGTGTTTATTTGAATTTGATTTTAGAAAGTGTTTGTCGTAAATGTCGGAAAACTGAGGTGAATGATGAGTGTGATTGAGGAGTCTGTTAGTGTTTGTTTGTTTTTGTTGCTGGATCGAAGTGATTTGAGTTTCGATGAGGATTATTTGAATTTGATTTTAGAAAGTGTTTGTTGTAATTGATGATTCAGTTAGTGTTTGTTTATTTTTGTTGCTGGATCGAAGTGATTTATTAAGTTTTGATGAGGAGTATTTGAATTTGATTTTAGAAAGTGTTTGTCGTAAATGTCGGAAAATTGAGGTGAATGATGAGTGCGATTGATGATTCTGTTAGTGTGTTTTTATTTTTGTTGCTGGATCCAAGTGATTTGAGTTTCGATGAGGATTATTTGAATTTGATTTTAGAAAGTGTTTGTTGCAAATGGTGGAGACTTGAGGTGAATGATGAGTGAGATTGACGAGTCTGTTAGTGTTTGTTTATTCTTGTTGCTGGATCGAAGTGATTTGAGTTTCGATGAGGATTATTTGAATTTGATTTTAGAAAGTGTTTGTTGTAAATGTTGGAAAATTGAAGTGAATGATGAGTGCTATTGATGATTCAGTTAGTGTTTGTTTATTTTTGTTGCTGGATCGAAGTGATTTGATTTCGATGAGGATTATTTGAATTTAGATTGAAAGATGTTTTGTTGTAGATGTCGAAAATTGAGGTGAATGATGAGTGTGTTTATTCCGATAGGAATATTTTTATTTACTTTTTTTGCTTCGGGAGACGTAATGTAATTTTATAACTATTTGAAGGCTTATTTAGGAAAAAAGATGAAGGGAGAGGTATATGTGTTATTGACGTATGAGGTGATAGAAGGTTGGTGAAGGGCTTGATTGGACTGATGTACTTTTCACCTGTTGTGATTTTTGTCAGAATGCTCGTGGTTTTGTTGAGCTTAGTAATGGAATTAGGATTTATTTGTTTATTTTGTGCGGTGCAAAAAACATATGATTAGGAAGACTTTGAAGAAATGGAATTTGTATGCAGGATTCACAGATTGTTCGCATTGGTTGTTGATGCCATAAATCTTTAAATCGTAGCTATGACTGATGGACATTATTTTAATATAAATAAATCTGTTCAAGAGAAGACATATGAGTAATGTCCGTGATAATTCAATGTCAGGATGATCCAAGTACGAATGCAGGGCGAGGTTCAAATTTGACTGAAGATGGTCATGTGGAATGTGATGCTAGCATCATGGATGGTAATTCAGGAGCCTTTGGGGCTGTTGGATCTGTTCCAGGTACTGCAAGTTCGATTTTTACAAGATTTTTGTCATGTTTTTTAAATAAGATTTTCTATGAAGTTGATGCTTATCAGGTGTTCGTAATCCAATTCAGATTGCTGCACTGTTGGCAAGGGAACAAATGTCAGGTTCTTCGTTGCTGGGTCGAATTCCTCCCATGTATGTTTTTTTTTGCCTAATCATGTTTGGTTATTTCATGTTTACTATGAATCTATAGGCAGCAAAATAAGACTATTAATCATTTGCTTACAGAAACTAGACTGCATGTGTACAGAAATTTGGTTCCCAGCAGTTTATGATTACAAAGAATGTAATGAAAATATGGTGGTTATGATGTTATATATTATGCATATTGCAACTTCTTACAGGATAAATAATTTTTTAGCTTTCATTGTTTTGTCAATTATGTTATTTCGTTATAAGAAGATCAAACTTTACTTGCTAATTTTGCAATACTATTAGATAGAACTAACTCTTAGTGCTTCAATTGTCGGAGGATATGGGTTTTTCCTCTCCAACGTGTAAATGCATATCGTTTTATAACTATCTTATGTGCTGAAAGAACATGCCTATTGTTTCTAGGTTCTTAGTTGGTGAGGGTGCTCGAAAATGGGCACAATCTAGGGGTATTGATTTTCGAGGAGCTTTGGAAGAATCTGACAGGGTAACGTGTCCTCTTGTTTTACTTATTGAACATAATTTGCTATTGTTGGAATGTTTTAATATGTTTGCTTTCATCTATTGTAAAACTTTTCTTTGCTGATTCCATCATCTATATCGATGTACTTACAATTTTTCACATTGTGCATGCAAACAGTATTTGGTGACAGAACGGGCATTAACACAGTGGAAGAAGTACAAAGAAATGCTTCATAATGCTAAAGCTGCTTTAAATATATCTGTTTCAAGGCCACATTGGAATCATCAATTGATCAGATCAGAATCAGGTATTTTTATAACTATATAAACCTCAAAGGATCAAATCCTCCTCCTAAAAAGTGGTAATTTATACGTACTAATTTGCCAAAGACCGGTATTGCTGCGAGAGCATAAAATAAGCGAGAAGCTATAGCTCTAGGCATGGGTCTAGATATTTTTCATTGTGATAGAAAATTATAGATTCAGATCGATATCAGCGTATCTATTAGCATCTTTTCCTTTTTGCCGTTTATCTCTAATTTTGCATCTATATTGGGATGTATAATTAATTGAGAATTATGGTACTTGATCGAGTCATTCTCGTCTGTTAATTGTACTCATTTACTTACTATGCAGTGCTGATATCTAAATTGCTTTTTTCTTCCCTTTGTCAAGTGATTTGATTGTGTTCTATGTTAACAACCAGAGGATAAAGCATATGACTGGTCAAAACCAAATCAGTTCAGTGGGCAGTCTTCCAAGCTAAGTGCACTGGATGAGGACTGCATCATGGATACAGTTGGGGTAATATGTGTTGATTCCGAAGGAAACATTGCATCTGGAGCCTCAAGTGGTGGTGTTGCACTGAAGGTGATATATTTGCCATTTAAGCATTTCGATTTTTTATATACGGACCACATTTAGTGCTTGTTAAATGGTGAGTGTCCTAATCTTGAAGCTGGCACCATAAATTTATTATTGCTTTGATACAGAGCGCATTATCTGTGAAACGGAGGCAGCCTTTTTCTCTGTTTATTTGTTCCCTCCAAACACTTTGTTTGTATAAGATTGAAAAACTTTCTTCTCTTTCATTGTATATGTATGTAATTTACAATTACTTTAGTAATTGTAAAAGTCCCAGATGTAGATTGTGTCAAACACCCATGGTATACATATTCCATTTAATTGGTACCCATTTATTGATGCCACCTGTATTTGGTACATACTTGAGACCCTAAAAGTTTTCCTTCATCGTCATTTACTCATATGTTTATTGCATCCAAATGTTATATAGGTTAGCGGGCGTGTGGGAGTAGCAGCAACATATGGATCTGGTTGCTGGGCATCTTCGAAGGGTCCATTTGGTTCTCCTTTCGTAGTTGGTAGTTGTGTTAGTGGTGCTGGAGAATATCTTATGAAGGGATTTGCTGCTCGTGAATGCTGCATATCATCATCACTGTAATATCTATGATTTCAAACATAATAAATGAAAGTATAGAACAAATTAATTTGATTGTCAATAAGCATTTTTCTTATCATTTGTGATTTAAGCATAAGAGGCTTGAAATTATAATGTATATGTACTCATAAAAAGTGTAAAATCGCTATATAATATACTGTTTTGATGATCCTATTCAATGGTTTGGTAAAGTGTACGTAGTTGTTTATAAGAACTTGATAATGTAGCATTTATAAGTGTCATACTGCTCACCAGGTTGTTTCAATGGCTATTATGTGTATCAGCTCACAAACAGGTCCGATCTCTGCCTGCACAAAAGTTCTAAACTCTGTTGATGAGGAGAGCAGTAGATACGATACAGACCAGAGTTCTGGTGTTCTATTAGTGCAAGCAGACACACAGATGGTAAGGGAAGTCAATATTACTCTTTCATTTCACAACTTTTAAGCTCACACGAATAATATATAATTTTGGTTAGGCTCCTGGTAGTTCATCGATGCTGAAAGCTGTTGAGATTGCTGCTGTATACACTTCTTTGTCTTTTGGAATAGGTTATTTTGGAGGCTCGATGGAGCGCCCCAAGGTATTCAGCATCCTGTAGTCATAACTTCAAGTGTGTAGTTTAATCAGTAAAAGTAATTCTTGAGCTGCTCTTGGTGATCGTCTTGAAATACTATGTTGTCCTAGCTAGTTGTACGACTACATAGTCTCGCTCTTGTCAGAATTTTTAATTTATTTCCTGAATCTTTTACAGGCTTCAATTCTTAGGAGTGCCAAACAGCAAAATGGGTGTAGGTTAAATCAGTTTGCTGCACGTATTGATCTAACTGATGAAAAGCCGTTGTAGATGTACTTCAAGTAGCTGTTCTCACAAGACAGGAAAGCTGGATAATTCAGTTATCCAAACCCTTCTGCACTTCATAGAGAATGCTATGGCTGGGGTGGAGCTGTTTGTTTTATTAAGAATTTTACTGTTAACCACAAAAATTGTAGCCCCCTTGTGAAGTAAAAAGAAATGCAGTGTTCGATATTTTTGAACTGAATTAGAAGAATTAAGAAGCAGAATTTTGCAAGTACAGTGTGATTCATACATTTATATTTCCTTGTGTGAGTTTGCGAAGGACTGTAATATTTGGTCTCATCAGTGGGGTTTCTGTAAGCCAGAGAAGTTTGGAAAATATTAATGGGGTCATTTTTTGTTTATTCTTTTAAGCATTCATTTTTGAAATGTTAAATATATTTATTTTTGATTATTCTTTATAAAGTATATTTCTTCACATTGAACTATCTCATTAAAAAAATGTCTTCATGCCTTAAGATAAAGTATTGTCCTTAATGAAAAATTATATATAAAAATTTTGATAAGACCTTTTATTTTTTTAATTTTTGGTTAACTATAATTGAAATCTTATTTTTACATACTTTTTAATTAATTAATTAATTATATTAAAAACAGATAATTCATTTATGCACAATATCAATATGATATATCTACGGGTTCAATTTCATCTTAAATCTTTTTTTTTGGGTTTCATATTTTTGTAAAAAATAATTTTGTTTCCTTCTAGAATAATCTTTTATTAATTTTCTTTCTATATTCATTTGGGCCGAACAAACAACTCCCTCCGAACTACAGTACTAGTGTACTCCATTACTTTAGTTTAGTTGTAGTGTTGTACTCACGCAGTCACGCTTGTAACTGTTTCGAGATTTTTACACACAGAGAGAGTGTAAGAGAGAGACTGAGAGAGAGAGAGAGAGTCTCTATACAATGAATCGTACCAATACTCACAGAGAGAGTGTAAGAGAGAGACTGAGAGAGAGAGAGAGTCTCTATACAATGAATCTTACCAATACTCCATCTTGTTTTCTAAAAACACTCAAAATAAAATTAAAAAAACCCTTTTTTTATCAAAGATTTAATTGTGGGTATTGTTGTAGGGATGATTTCTTTGTTTTGGGTGCATTTTAATCTCGACCCACTTCTACAAACAGGTAATCTTTACTATTATATCTTTATAATTGTACTTATTCATGTCTTCACAATTGATATATATGTTATTCTAATCTTGAATTGATATATTGAAATGATAGCTTTTGCAATGTTGGATTTTTTTTAATACTTAAATTAATCCTGTTTTAGATGTCTTTGTGATTTTGCTATTTTTTTTCCGATAATCTGTTAAGGTTTTTAGCATTATGGTTATGTTCCTTTGATATTAGCTATAGTGCATTAGTCGAGATGTCGTAATTGTTTAATTAATGTTAGTACTGGTTTTCGAATAGCCCGAAGGTTGGTTTATTGCATAGTGACTTTTAGAACACTTTACTGAATCGACAATTGCGGTACTGTCGGTCTTCCGTATGTTCAAGATGCCTCTAAAGATGTAATTTTGATTGCATTTAGAATGGAGCTCGTGCACTGTTGATGTGGAAATCTTAGTTCTTCTAGCACAACCTAAGAATGTAGCGAAAGTTACCTGCTTTTCGCTCAAAAGCTCTCTTGCTTGTACTTATAATTTACTCAACAAATTACACTTTCACATTTAAACAGTAATTCTTGGCTTCATTTTGGCCAAATGTTATGTATTTTTGTAGTGTGCTGTTATATGATGTCCTTCCTCTGCGCGATGTCCCTTTTTCTACCAAATATCATACAATTTGAGAAAAAGAGAACACAAATCATATAATGAAAACAACATTTTTTAAATGGCTGTTGATGATGTTGGAGGCAGCTTTAGTCTGATTACCTTAACGTTTTCATTCATTTTTGTTCTGGTCTTGTGTGTTTTTGATGTAGTATGTTGGTGGAATTCTTGATGGTCTTGTTCTTGTGTTCGAAGTTGCTTTGCGTATCCATGGGAATGGTTGACTTTTTGCTGCTTGAACAAATCTTTTTGTTTGCTCTGATTCCAGGTTCTGCCTTTGTTGTTATCGCTTTAGCGAGTTTCAACCTGCACAATTCTTTCCATTGATTATATACTACCATCACAAGTTTTTTTGGTCTTTGGAATACTGCTAGAATTTCTGTCACAATACATCTGTAGCTCTCTACTATTAATTTGACTATGATTACTACAAGGTGGAAAATTCAGTTGCTGTACTGAACAAAATGTCAATTGTTACCTACATATTGGGCCAAGTGGAGGGATTAACAAATTAAGATGCGAAGTAAGGGGGCGTTTGGATTGTGCTTGGGAATCGGAATCGGAAATGGGAATGAAGGGTATGGGAATGGGAGTAAATGGGAATGGGAATGATATGGAATCCCAAGA
>PHNY01269338.1:636-19451 GCA_003724115.2 Anethum foeniculum | reverse complement strand
GAATACAGTAGAAGACGTGGACTTGAATCGCTTGCGCCGTAGCGATTAAGGTTAATATTCTATTCGTACTCTTTAATTTAATATCATAAAACGCAGGGCCACGATTCGATTGTTCCAACATATAGTAGTAAGGGTATGATGGTCTTTTGTCAGTTAGTTACTAAGTGACCTATATATATACAGATGTAGTATGCTACATTTCAGTTTCTGAATGATAATATGAAAATGGCATTTGCCACCAACTCTCTCTCTCTCTCTCTCTCTCTCTATCTGTCTCTCTCTCTCTCTAGAGTTTCTATCTCTAAAACTCTTTCTTTCTCTGCAAGTCTCTCTGATCTCTATCTCATTTTTACATTTCTGACCTTATCTCTCTCTAATCTACTTCAATTCTGTCTTTAATCTCTATATCTCTTATATATCTAGCTGTATACTCATTACTTAATAGAAAATACCAAAAATAGCTTCATCTAGGTCAGAAATATAAAGTTCTTGACACACTTCAGTTAAGTTCATATCTATTTGCACCAAATAGGTTGGTAGGACTTCCAAAGCAAAATCAACAACTACTGGTCCACAATTACAATGTAGATACCTAATAGAGTAATTACAGAATCAAACACGGTCAAATCCATTCTCAAACAGTTACAATTTTCTTGTAATATAAATTTGAACATGTCAAGTAATGGATAGATACAAGAGAAGACTAACTTCAAACTGTTAATTGATCTACAAAAGAATTTCAACATATTAACTAACATAGAATATTTAGACTAATATTGTAACAGCAGAATTAGAAAATATAAGAATGGTCAAAGAGAACAATGTATCTACTTCTGCTTCCCATGCATTCTATCTAAACTAGAACATTTTCAAACACTACACCCCCTAAAGTCCAAAGGTCCGACATCTTTCTCTTAAGGTCACACCTGAGATTTGTCCAGATTAGTAAAATAAAAACTGCAAGTAGGTCTATCCACAAAAAAATTCCAAGAAGAGTCCCTAAAAGCATTTTTCAATTTTTAACATAGAAAACAAGCGTCAACACCATTCCAAAATATTGTCAGTTTGTTTCGTGTTTTACAGACTACTACATAACTAAAATTCAGTACCACAAACATGTGATATAACTTTAAAATATAACTCGAGTGATGTCAATCTCGTGATATGAGAAATCAATATAAAGGTTCTTATCCGTGATTGTACTATGTCTACATCAATGTGTGTTATATGAAAAAGGCAATATAAATTCCTTCATTATAACTCTAAAATGTTTGATCCAAGTAACATTTCCACATTTATGTAACAAGGTATATCTTTTGGTCTAAAAGATATTATAAATATAAGACACATTTTACACTCTAATCTTAAAAAATATAAAATCGCTAGAATCATACCTGAAATTAAAAGTCATTGATCACTTTGACCTCTTTGTCCACTAGACCTCTCTAAAAGAAACTCATATACCCGGAATCCATTACTAATGATCATGCGCCAATCTAACGGGATACACAATCCAAGATAATTGTACCTAAATGTGTTATCAGCCATCAAACTTCTCACTACAAGACGCGCTGGAGCAAATACTTCAATTGAGTTGAGCATTGCTAAATTTCTTCTTGTCCAATCCTGATCAGCTAACACCCTAAGATTAAGTCGATTTGCTTCCCGTAGACGCCCTCCTTCACCTCCACAAATGACCAAATCCTCATCTAAAAAGATATTATGCCGCTCAAAGACCGCCGCTACAAATGTGGCTACCTTTAAACCCATATGCATACTGAGTGATATGCCACGAACCAAATCGTCTTAAAGACCAACCATATGCATCTCTGCCCGATGGATGAATTTGTCACCTACATGAACCCCAGGTATATGTCCAACAGTCAGAGGGGTCTGAGCATGTGCGAGGTGTGCGATCACCTAGGGCATACTTATGAAGGAGGGAACATTTAAGAATATACGTTAAATATTTTATAATTGAAAAATGAAAATTTGTATTACCGTTGCATTCACATATAAATATAATATATTTATTACACATGTCGTATTTCATCTAAGAAAATGATACTCTTAAAATTATAATTATTTAAATAATATATAAGATGAACAATACCGGAAAAAAGTTGAATAGAATATCATTTATTTATATATAAAGTAATTTAATTTATATATATATATATATATAATGATTATCTTGTAATTAATACTTAGAGGTTTTTTCCCTTTTATAGGGGCATCCAATTTTTTTTAACCATTTGCACAGGGCATTCAAAATTTCAGGAACGGCTCTGCCAACAGTGGCTTCCCATGCTATCATCGCCTCTACATGAGGCCCATCTCAGCGCGAACAGTAGCTAAGGCTACGCCAATATTGAGACGGCTCACATGACGATGAAAAGCAAATCGTAATAAAGCCTCCTCAACCCCCATTCTATCTTTTGCATCATTATCCATTGTTGAGCCCTTAGAACCAGAATTTTAATTTTGTCAGCATTACAACTAAATAATATAAAGAACCACTTCAACTTTCAACTACTCAACAATATGCAATCAACATTTTAAGAAGCAATAGCTATTAACAACATAATAACACCACTTTTCATGTAGTATGTACTATATAAAACCAATCCTAGCTAACTGTTTTTTAAATATTTCTGCTATACAGGGACTGTGATTTGTCTAAAACATAACGACAATTAACTTAATATTGACAATAGTCGGATATCATTCAACAACCATTTCTCTTGTTATTAGGATGTCAAAAAGGAAAAAATTGATTAATTTTAGAAGCTATTTGGGCCAAATTGTCAAATTATAAGTTAAAAGGGCAAAACTATTAGATATTGAATAAATATTGAAAAGGGTATAATTTTTTGAATAGGTACTACCATATGCATAATTGAAACTCCATGAACTAAACGGTGTAGTACAATAAAGAGAAACAAAATAAAGAAATAAGAGTTGTGTATTTGAAACGTGTTGAGATACAAGACATTACTGATTTAACATCATCCAGCTCGGCCTTGCCACATCATCAGTCCAAGTCAGCAGATTCAGTTATAACAGTAGCTTGTACATATTAGTAATCACAATGTATAGCTATGTGTATATATAGAAAGTTTGTTAGATAGTTTGTTACATTCTTTTCTTCTCTCATTAGCCTTATAAGTTTAGCATTGTACATTTTCTCTACAATATACACTGTAAATTCTCTGTAGTCAATGGAAGCTTTCTTTCATTACTTTTGATGGTGATTGAGCTGCGATGTTTAACTTGGTATCAGAGCGGAACAATTCCGATGTTTCTGGATCATCTTCTTCGTTTTAAGTAAGACCTAACTTTTTACGTCTTTCAATCTGTTTTATTGTGTTCCACGTCGTCACGTAATCGTGCTCGTTCGAGTTTTGTGATTTACGCTTCGTAATCGTGTTTGTTTGAGTATTGTGATCTACGGATTTTGAGTGTTTAGATAGTGATCTGCTGTTTATTGCTGAATTATTCATACGGAGTGATTACTTGTTGATCTTTGATAACGATTTGATTCTTCGATCAATATATTCTGATTCTAAGCTCTAAAATTCTCTGCAAATCTAAAAGTTTTCTGATCGTAGTCTCTTCAATTGAGTTGACTCAAGATCCAAATAGTGTGTATTATCTTTATCCTTCTGACAATATCGGAATGAAATTAGTTACTAATCCGTTTAATGGAACTTGCTACGGTAATTGGAAATGCTCTATGGTTATTGGTTTGATTGCTAAAACAAGATGTGTTTTGTTGATGGAACGCTTGATAAACCTGAGACCACTGTAGATGAATATAAGCCTTGTGTCGTTATAACAGTATGATCATCGGTTGGATAATCACTGCTTTAGAATCACAGATAGCTGCTAGTATTCTTTAAGTTGATGTTGCGAGAGATATTTGGCTTGATCTTGAAGAGCATTTTGGATAAGTTTCTTCTGCACAACTCTATGCTTTGGAACAAGAAGTTTCACAGATTTCTCAAGATAACATTGCCCTGTCTGATTATTATACTCATCTGAAGAAAATTTGGGATGAAATTGATAATCTAAAGCCTTTGCCTACTTGTGAATGTACAATGCCTACTTGTGAATGTACAATGCCTACTTGTGAACTCACTCAAAAGGTACTCAAATTGCAGTAAGATCAAAGATTGATGGTTTTTATTATGAAATCAAAACTCGATTCAGTGTTTATTGTGAATTTTTTTTTGATATTTATTCAAAACCAATACAAAACTTCTGTCAAAATCATCTGTATTAATAATGTAATGGAATTATGTTATGGAAACATGATGAGTTTGTATCAATCTTTTGGAATACTACATCAAACAAGTTGTTCTTACACACCCCAACAAAATGGGGTGGTCGAACGAAAACATAAACATCTTCTGGAAACTGCAAGGGCACTGTACTTTCAGTCTAATGTGCCTTCCAAGTACTGGGGTGATTGCATCCAGTGTGCAGCGTATTTGATCAATAGAATGCCTGTTCGCCATTTTTAAAATGTCACCCCTTATGAACGTTTGTTTGGTACCAAACTAGATTATGGTATTTTACGATGCTTTGGGTGCTTGTGTTTTATTTCCACCTCTAAAGTTTCCAGGTCAAAGTTAGATGCTCGAGCTCATCCTTCTGTCTTCTTAGAATAGCCAGCAGCTACAAAAGGCTATAAGGTTCTTGACTTAATCACTAATAAGATTGTGATCTCTAGAGATATTAAGTTTCATAAATGAAATTTCCCTTTCCATTTATCAAAACTTCCTACTGTACCACCTACTCAGTTTTTCCTACCTACTCATACATCCTTAGACAATTTTGTCTCTTCAGATATACCTGACATATTCCGTAAGACATCCACTCATACTGCTACCCATACTCTTGATGATCACATATCACATTCTACTACTCCAAACACTAATTCAAAGACTCAGTCTTTTTCTTCTACTGATTCTTCTATACATCCACTAGAGAAGTTAATAAACCAGCACATTTCCAAGATTATATATGTAATCTGGTTTCTTTTACTTCTCTTCCTCAACAACATCAAATTTTCTTGACTCAAATTTCTCAAATTTAGGAACCCAGTACATACAAAGAAGCTACTGGTGATCCCAACTGAATGAATGCAATGCAGGCAAAATAAAAGCTTTAATATCTAATAATACTTGGGATGTGATTACTCTCCCACCAGGTAAGAAACCTATTGGTTGTAAATGGGTGTTCAAGACGAAATTGAAATCAGATGGTTCCATAGAACGTTTTAAAGCTCGACTTGTTGCTAAGGGTTTTAATCAAAAATATGGGATCGATTATGAGGAAACGTTTTCCCTAGTAGTAAAGATGGCAACAGTTCATGGCATTTTTTCTTTAGCTGCTAGAGAACAATGGAAAGTATTTCAATTAGATGTTAACAACGCCTTCCTTCATGGCGATTTACATGATGAGGTTTACATGACTATGTCGCCAGGTGTTCCTAATCCTGGCAATAAGGATTGTCGACTCAAAAAATCCATCTATGGGCTCAAGCAGTCTAGTAGAGAATGGTTTACAAAGTTGCTTTATGAGTTGCAATTTCAAGGTTTTACACAGTCAAAAAATGATTATTCATTGTTCCTTAAGAAATCTGCTACTCATACTACTATTGCAGCTGTTTACGTGGACGACATTAATATCATTACTGGTTCAAATTAGAATGAAATCAATGCATTCAAGACCCACTTACATACTGTTTTTAGCATTAAGGACCTTGGTTATTTACATTTCTTTCTGGGTTTTGAAGTTGGATACAATAGTACTGGAATCACACTTACTCAAGCTAAATTCATTAAAGAATTTCTTGTAGATTCAGGCCTGTCTTCATTGAAAAAGGTTGCCACACCTCTTCCTCTTAACCTAAAATTGTATGCAGATTCTGGGTAAATCTTTGATGATCCAGCATTTTATCGATGTTTAGTTGGGAAGTTGAACTTCTTGACTAATACACATCTAGTCTTGGCTTTCTCAGTGCAGACTCTTAGCCAGTTTATGTATTTACCTCAAGTTCATCATTATGAAGCTTTACAGCATGTTATCAATTATGTGGCTTCGACAGCTGGTCAGGGCATTCTTCTCAATGGGACTAATAAATTGATTCTTCAAGCATATTCTAATTCTGACTGGGCAGCTTGCCCCAATACTTGACGTTTTATATCAGGATACTTACACTTGTTGGGTTATTCTCATATCAGTTGGAAGAGTAAGAAACAGACAACCGTATCAAAGTCTTCTTCTAAAGTTGAGTACCGTGCCATGGCGGCTGCAGCTTTAAAAGTAGCTTGGTTAGTCCGTTTGCTTGTAGAAATTAGTATTGAAAATTTGACTTCCATAACATTATTTTTTGATAATCAGTCAGCCATTCTCATAGCCCGTAATCCAGTGTTACATGAATGAACAAAACATATAGATATAGATTGCCACTTTACAAGGGATAAAATTTTAAAGGGCTTGTTACAACTATCCTATTTACCTACTACTAACCAGCAGGCTGATATATTTACCAAAGTTTTACCTTCTGCTCAGTTCAATGAACTTAAGTCCAAGCTCGGTATGTGTTTACCCGTCCCTAGCTTGAGGATGGGTGTTGAGATACAAGACGTTACTGATTTAATATCATCCAGCTCGGCCTTGCCACATCAGTAGTCCAAGTCAGCAGATTCAGTTACAACAGCAGCTTGTACATATTAGTACTCACAATGTATAGCTAGGTGTATATATAGAAAGTTTGTTATATAGTTTGTTATGTTCTTTTCTTCTCTCACTAGCCTTACAAGTTTAACATTGTACATTTTCTCTATAACTACTTCTCTTCAATATACATTGTAAATTCTCTGTAATCAATGGAAGCTTTCTTTCATTACTTTCATGGTGATTGAGCCGCGATGTTTAACAAATAGCAACTTAGCCACTACATCAAGAAATTAGCTGAATCTCTAGACCTACATGAAGGGGGAAGCGGAACCAAATCTGTAAGGCCTAGGCTGGCGACAAATGTAGGCCTCAAACAGACTCATTTCTACAAGCTTATTTACAGAACTGTTACAGGAGAAATCAATATTAGGCAAAAACCCTATCCCAAGTGGACACATGTTCATTTATAAGACACCTAATCAGATAGTCTTGACTCCTATTAACAACCATATTATGTTCGTCGATCTCAGAATTATAGTGGTACTCTTGTTAATGACCTTAGTTCGTCCTTCAATCAGGGAATTATGATTTTAGATAGATTAAGGCCAGTCCCAAGTAACTTCAAAAGGCCACCAAAAATAGCTCACAAATTTAACATAGCTATCAGAAACTATAGTCAGTGGGAAACCAAGTGACAATCATTAGTAACTCACCAAAAAAAAGATATATGAAATATAATGAGCATTATCATTCTTGTTGTAGGAATGAAGTGAGCCATTTTAATAAAATGGTACACTAATATAAAGACCAAGTCTTGACCTGTACACGTCCCAGACAATTCTAGCAAAAAATCCATATGAAGATCCTCTGAAGGAGGACAAGGAAC
Organism: Anethum foeniculum; assembly: GCA_003724115.2. NCBI lineage: Eukaryota > Viridiplantae > Streptophyta > Magnoliopsida > Apiales > Apiaceae > Anethum > Anethum foeniculum. The sequence continues at coordinate 11,875 of PHNY01269338.1, read as the reverse complement.
TAGAAGAGGAGTGTATATGGACCCATATTCTGCTTTCTATCCTTGGCCGTCAAATAAGTATAAAACTCTGCAACTTTATAAGCAAAATTCTCTTTCAGACTAGGTCAATATAACTTGTCATCCACGATAACAATGGTCTTATCTCGACTTAAGTAACCAGCTAACCCTTGTATATGTAATCTCTAAGGTGACAGTAATCAGGGATCATATTTATGTTTTAGTCCAAATACCTTTACACTCGAAGTGCATCAATGACTTTATTCTCAGTACCTTAGGATGCCCAGGTACAACGATCTACTCACAAACAAACTTAAACCACTTAGCTTGTCCCTGAATTTCATGAGAGTTATTTAACATGAATTTTTCGAGGTTGGTAAAAAATTGAGCCATAGTTTGCTCAGGACAATGTGTTAGAATAGAATGCAAAGTTGATATAAGATGAACCCCGCAATTTTTTATTTATAAGACTTTTTATTAGTCAAATTATCCCGAAACTTGCATATATTTTATAATAAAACAAAATTAAAGAGTTAGAGTGTTAGAAACTTTTCTAATATGTTTTATAACATAGCAACTTATATGGAGAGGGATACAAACTACTAAGAGAATTAATTATTAAGCTATAAATTAAAAATTACTAGAATAATATTAAAATTAATTCAAGTCCTAAAGTTTAAGTAAAATATTATTTTCAATTAAAAGAAAATTAATTAATGACGATTTATCGGAACAAATGATTCAAGTCCTAAAATTTAAATAAAATATTATTTTCAATAAGAGGAAAACCAATTAATAACGATTTATTGAAACAATTGATTTAAGTCCTAAAATTTAAATGAAATAGGAGTATTATTTTCAATAAAAAAACCCAACTAATTATATCCTTATAATATAATATGCATAAGAGGGATCTTATCCAAATATTTGGTCATGTACTACCAATGTAATAAGGACCGTTGGATCTTGAATTAAATAAATAATAGCCGTTGGATTTAAAATAAAGGAATATTCTATTTTCATAATCTAAACCAAATATAAGTAGGTCTTCTAGATTGAATAGATTAGTTAAGTATGTATCCTAAATTAAATAGAGTACTTAATACAAATCTAAGTAGGTCTTCTAAAATAGGGGAATATTAGTATATTTTAGTATATTATATAAATTATAATATTTTATTTATTAATTTTTGAATATATTAACAAACACTTTGATCAAAATTATGTTCTCAACTAAATTATCAATCTTCAATATAATATGCATAAGAGGGATCTTATCCAAATATTTTTTCTGTACTACTAATGTAATAAGGACCGTTGGATCTTGAATTAAATAAATGATAGCAGTTGGATTTAAAATAAGGGAATATTCTATTTTCATAATCCAAAACCAAATCTAAGTAGGTCTTCTAGATTGAATAGATTAGTTAAGTAGGTATCCTAAATTAAATAGAGTACTTAATACAAATCTAAGTAGGTCTTCTAAAAAAGGGAATATTAGTATATTTAAGTACATTATATAAATTATAATATTTTATTTATTAATTTCGAATATATTAACAAACACTTTGATCAAAATTATGTTCTCAACTAAATTATCAATCTTCACATGATTCTTTTATATAGTTCGTGTTCTTACTATTTCTATAAAATATTATAATATTTTAAATTTTTGATTATATTATTATAATAATTAAAAAAATACATGAATAAAAGAAATGTGTAACCGTGCATCGCACGGGCAATAAACTAGTAATCTAAACAAACAATTCTAAACAAACAATGATGACATAAATAATAGGATAGCACAATTCCAAGGACATATAATTGATCGGGTCAAAGACTATAAAAAAAATATGAACAGTCAAATTTATATATAACGGGGTCAAATACAGTTTAAAACGGGGTTACGAGCATGTGAAAAAAGAAAAAAAAAAAAATAGGGTTTAAAGGGTTTAAACAGCGGCGGCGGCACTTTTGCAGGTAAGATCTAACCTTGTTTCCTTTTCTTTCTCCTATGTTGTTGTGTTTGCAATTTGCTTTGATTTGATTTTAATGATTAGCTTGATGGTGTTCTCGGCGGATTTAGGATCAAAAATTGAATTAGGGTCGGTAACGGGTCGGGTCGTAATGTAATTGGGTTTTTAGAAATTAGGGTTTCATATTGGGGCTAAAGGTTCCATTGACTTGGGGTTTGTGATAAATGGAGGCTGCTGTGTTTAGGGTAATTTTATTCTGAATATTTTCATGTAAGAATGAATTGAGTACTTTTACTCTTATTCTCTTTTTAAATTGGACTGTTAAGTTTATATTGAAAGTTGGAGGCTAAGTAAAATGTCATGGTTCCATTTAGTGTTGAAGGCAAATGTTAATGGATTTTTCATGGTTTACATCTAGTCTAGTGTTAAATGGTAAAAATGTAAGTATATATCTATGCTAGTGGCTTCCAAGTAAGTTGTCTAAATACTTGGTGGAATTTCAAAGTAATGAAGGTTTATTTCATTTTTTGTTTAACAAAATAGTAATATGTAAACTTTTAATAAGCTAACACAAACATGTTAATGCAATCAAAGTAATGAAAATGTGATTTAATCTGAACAAAATAAGAAACAACAGATGAGCTCTTTATGCTTATATATACTTATAAATGTATCGACATATTGAATATCAAGCTAAGCTTATAAGAGCATCTCCAATAGAGGCACCCTAAGGGGTGCCAAACATTGCCAACTCATCTAAAAAATTAATATTTTAGTTTGTCTCTCATCCATGTCAAAGTAGGCAACCTTTAACTCCAATAAGTAGCACCCTCTCAAGGTACTTGAATGGTCCCCACATGATATCAAGAATAAATAAATAAATTAATTAAACATGATAGAAGAGGTAAGGGTCATATATACATCTCATGTAAGAATTGTAGTTTGGCTATTTGGGGGTGCCAAGAGGGTGCCAAAAGTTGGCCACTTCTCTTGGCACCTTTGAAGCACCCTTGAAACTCCAATAGGTTGGCACTCAAGAGTGCCATGCCACATAAGATTTGGCACCCCTCTTGGCACCCCTATTGGAGTTGCTCTAATTGTTTTATGGTTGAATTCATCTAGATTTGCTGCTGCTTCTTTTTTTGACAACAGTTGTTATATGACTTGATTTGCAAGCTTTTATGTAGATAATAATGGTTTAAGAATATAACTAAAAAGGAAGCTGGTAGAACAAATAATGTAGCATACACATTCCCCGTTTTATACTAATGGAATTATGAAACAATCATCCAAGTTGTATGGATAAGTTATCGCTATACGGTGATTTTTAGGTTGCAAATACTTCACATCTTATACGTTTAAGTCTAGTACAGATTGATTGGGAGGTAGCATTATCAAATTTTAATCCTAAACTAGGGGCAAATTTGCAATACAATGTTTTAAATTTGGCCAGGTTCTATATTGGTGGCAACAAGAGCTACTAGTCTTGGGCTTTTCATCTAGACTAGACACCAATTATGATATTACAACTGCTACCTTAATCTGGAGTTTGTGATCAACCCATTAATATAAATTTAAATGTTTATTTTAAATTATGAATATTGAATATGAAGATATCCGAAGGATTATGTTGATCATATATTGGTGTGCCTTTTCAAGTCAAAGTTATTCCGATGAGTTTTGCAGATAAGATTTTATAGGAAATTTGATTTTTAAAAGTACTTGTGGTTTAGATGTTCATTTGTCAAGTGTTTAGATTTAATTATGGTTGTTCAATTTTTTTTTTTATTTACAGACTCGGGCGTTCTTTATGAAGCAAGCTTGAATTGTAGGTAACCAAAGATAATACAAGTTTTAAGAGCTACATATATAATTTATGTATAATTTTTGCAAAATATATGATTTGTGAAGTTACATGCCCTTTTTCTATACATCATTTACCCGATTACAGTCTTCTATATAGAGTATTTTGCTTTTGCATCATCTTGACTTAATTTATTGGACTTGTCTAGATTTATTCGGACGAAGTAATCTTTGATTAATTAGCTTTTGTCGTTTGTGGGTAAATTTATGGCGGCTAATATCTGTGATATGAAAGTAGTGTTTGTTATTTAAATTAGATGGTTGGTCGTTAACATATGATTCTAGTTCAATTACGCTCCTTTAGTATGCAATGTTGTCATGAATGTATGTTAGATTTGACGTTAACGCCCTACTTAGCATGAAATTTGTAACACTACTACAGATTTGAGCTTAGAAAACACAGCTTGCATAACGCTTTTTTTATGTGCTATGCAAGATATATGCTTACATAGCGTTTTTTTGAAAATCGCTATGCAAGTTATTATAAATAGAATTAAAAATAAATGTAAATACAGAAAAAATGCTTGCATAGCATATATTGAAGAAGCGCTATGTTAGTTATAACTTAAAAAATGCTTTCGCAATCGCTATGTAAGATAGCGTATTATAAATAATTTTTATTTATTTTTAATCAACTTAATAGCGCTGAGAAGAGCGCTATACAAGGTTGTGCATTTTAAGTAATTTTATTTTAACTTTTATTCATCGATAAACAATAATACAGCGTTGAAAGAACCGATATCTTACTGAATACAATTTTAGGATAATTTCATACTTCAATTCGTTATATTCATCATATTTCTAGACACGCTCTGCTCTGAACAAATTGACAACCAAATTCGATTTGAACAAAATTAAACAAATTTCTAGAATTAGATTGTTGGAATACGATTTCTCTCCACTGATAACTCGATTTAAGGTTGGTTTCAGGTTCTCTCGGCTTGTAAATTTCTCTGGGCTTATTGGGGAGTTTAGATATCTGGGTCTTGTTCGAAGTTTCTGGGTCTTGCAACTTCATCAACCACTTTGAGAATCTCTGCCTTTATCTCGATCCGTAAGTATTCAATTTGTGAATTTTCAGTTTAGGGTTTCTAATTTGTTCAATTTTATATTCTAGGGTTCTTATTTATGGTTCATCTTTGTGTGATGTTTTATATCACTATTTACATAGCTTTATAAATGTCAATAGTCGTATAAATTAACTTAAAAGTTTTAAGCTTTACTAAGGCTTTTAAGTTTTAAGCTTCACCTGATAAAATATTATAGTAGTTACATAAAAATACTATTCCTGTAAATACTTGAGCAATGTACATCTCAAGATAATGATGTACTTAACGAATTCATAGGGAGCATAGAGACTCCTAATCAAGAATCTGGTGTAGGCATAAACATGGTTGATGCCACTTAACTCCTTGTAAAGAGTGCTAATTATGCTACTTTCTATAATAATCGTAATTAATAGTAATAAACATCGGCAATTGCTGAGAGATTAAAATTTTTGGATAATACTTTCCTCAATTTTCAGGGCATTATATTGTACCAAAAACTATTATTGATGACTCCCGGCATAAAATCAATTCCCCCAAGTATGTTTCACTACCTTTTGCTTGTTTATGCTCGAGTAACAGAGTTACTTTTTTAAGAAGTATATTAGCCTTCTACCCGTAGCTGGACAGGTCTTGTCAAACAACATTCTGATGTCATTAGTGGAGATGACATTATGGACATTAAAGGGGGCAGTTGTGTGTCTGAAATACCTCAAATAGTTTGATTTGAAGACAATGGAGCTGTAGGCCGAACCTCTATAAAGTATGTTTTCTTTTCATTCTTGTTTTTCCATTTGAGTTTTGCAGAGAAAGGTTCTTTTTTAAGTATGCACCACCAGCTTCTTGCTATTCTGTCGATCAGATGATCAGTTGTTTTGGAACTATTAAACTATTAAATGAGTCGAGTACAATGATCAGTTTGTAAAGAGAGGGAAAATAATGTTATGAATGTTTGTTAGAAATGGAGAAAGTGTGGTTATTTCTCGTTGGATTGATTTATTTGATTCAAGCAATTACTATCTCCACAAACCCGCGATCTTCTCTTAAGATAATATAGTTGAAATAATAAGCTGAAGTGGATTTTTTTTTTTTATGATTTCTTGTAGTCTTGGTGGTGGTGTTTGTTGTGCTGACAAAGTTGGTTAATATCATTTGGTAATTTCCATCAGCCATTTGCTATGTTTGTTGGTATATGCATATATCTTTTCCACCATCTCCTTTACTGATAATATGTGACTTGTTAATTCTCTTATCAGGTGAGTCAACCAAATAGTTTTGAATATCAACCTTCTCAAAAAATTGAGATCGCTCTCGAGAGCTCAGATGAGGAGTCTGACTATGATGTATATAAGAACAACAAAAATGGTCAAATTATATGCTACAAGAGGAGAAGGATATTCAAGCCGGTTGGAGCTGAGGTTAGTGCATGTTACGTGTATGTTAAGTGTATTTTTGTAAGAAAAGTAATTCTATCCAGTTGCCTAATTAGCAAATGCTAAGAGTATGATAATTATGACCCTAAACATTTGTAGACGTAAGTGCAGATTCATCCTTCCCCGGATAATTATATAGGAATAGGAGAGAACCGTAACAGTTTAAGCTACCTCAGCCTTGTAGACTTGTTTACAAGTTGAGAAGTAGTTGTGTATACATATGAAGCTCGATGTATGTTCTTTTGTTTTCTTTTCTCTAAAGTGTCATTTAATAACAATATAACCCGTCACTACACATACATTCACAGACGTACATGTATATTAAAATATGATTACTGATTAAACTGATTCGTTGACAAGTCTCACTTGCAATGCAAATTGATATGTTTAGTTGTAAATTAACGAAATTCTAGCATCCAGACAGTTCGTGCATGCATCCTGACGAGCATGTCAGAAGCAGAGCACCTTATCACTTTTTCATTTAACTAAGAAGCCTTCAGTATTGATATCCAAATTGTTCATTCATGATAGGTAGCAGTAGATGACCTGTTTTCAGGATAAGTCCAAATTTTTAATCATTTATCTATAAGAGGTTTTGCCTAACACACCAGACTCCACTAATGTGCCAATGTTACAGGACTAAAGAATCAAATTTTATGAAGCATAACAAGTTATAAAGAGTGTAATAAACAGGAAACCTGGTTCTATTAACCTGGCTCTAATAATCGTTTCAGCTGAATTTGATACGTTCAACTTTATTGTATTTGTATGTTTTAAAAATTTTTAGTGGCCCAAGCAAGTGTTAGATGATGGCAAACAATTGTGGTTATTATGTTGGATACTTCATTGACAGAACAAATATAGATATCAATGTAAGTAGATTTCAAAATATTGAAAGTGCTAATAGTAAATCCAAGTATATGTTTTCATATGATCTGATTTAATTACTATTTTGTTGGTTCACAGTTCTCAAGTTCTCTGAGTTCGAAGTCCTATCCTCGTGACAAAATGATGCGTTTCCAACAATTAGGCAGGCTACTTATGCATTTCCAGAACTTAATGGTCAATAACTTGGGCAGGCTACAAAATGATGCGTTTCCAACAATTATTCTAATGTTGGTACTCTTGGTAATCAGTTTTGGCACTGTAGGCAGGAATCCGAGTCTGCTAACTTGAAAAACATATAGCAGAACCAATTGAAGACGCTCTTAAATGACAATGTGGACTAGATCCTGATAATCTATCAATAATCATTGAGGCGCTTAGCTGTAAGGCCGACCTGGAGCTGCTAAAGAGGAGTACTGCATTAGAAAAGGAGAGGATGAAGACTGTGACCAAAAAAAGTGCAGGGGATTTAAATCTTATTGACCAGTTGATGAAGTTGTTGATATGTGTAATTTCTACTAAAATTTTTATGGTTGTTGGGATGTTTGTCATAAATAAATGTAATCAATTGAACGATTTGTTTATTTTTAATAAATTAAAGATATTAACAGTTTGTAGTTTTAATTTTAATTTAGCATGTGTGTACTTTTTTCTTTTTTAATTGTATTTTAAATTTTTTAAAGAATATTGCAGGTGAAAAATGGTAGATATTAAATATTTCAAAAAAAAATATCACTTGTATAGCGCTCTTCTAAGTGCTATTGAATGGTTAAAGATATTGAATTTATTACTTACATAGCAGTTATGAAAGAGTTATCCAAGTGATTCACTTAGATATCACCTACTTGTATAGCGTTTTAGAAAACGATATCTAAGTAGAGTACTTTTATAGCGGTAAAAAAAGCGCTATGCAAGACCTATGCACTTGCATAGCGGTGGCTTATATAGCGCTCAAAAGCGCTATGTAAGTGCTAAAAAAAGCGCTATGCAAGTGCGAATCTGTAGTAGTGTAATGTGTTTGTAATTGATGATCAAGAGATAGAATTCTTAGAAGTATCCGTTGTTGAGGTAGTTTTTTGGTGTAAAAATGTCATCTATTTTTTCTGTGTCAAAAATCATATATCAACAGATGACACTGATACACTAGTTAGTTTTTGAAACGAGTTATGTCATCTAATTAGCAGTTAATAGCATCATGTCAACTATGATGTCAACGATGATGAGAAGCTTCAACAGATTGAAAAAAATGAAGAATGGTCAAGAAGGGAAAGCTAGGCTGAAGCTGCACCAAACTTGGAAGTTTGTAAAGGCGGAACTGAATCAAGCAAGGGGAACACAAAGGTTGAAGAAAATGATTCATCCACTTGAGATGAACTTGATGAGCTTGATGAGCATTTGGCTTCTCTCAAAAAAAGTTTCTAAGATCAAGTTCAGGAGAAATTCATCTGCTCCCAAGCCATATGAAAGAGATGGTCAACAAAACAAAAAACTTGTTAACAAGTCTAAATTCAAATGATTGTGGTACGGTTGGGCATTTCTGTAACTTAAGTCAAATTTTTTTCTTATTTTTCCTTGCTTTCTTTTTTTACAATAATAATTCGAATTAGTAAAAAATAATAATTTGAATAAATTTAAAAACTCATACACGCCAAACAATTATCTCAAAAAAGAATTTTCACTTTTAATTGATTAAGAGAACTTATCAAGAGATTTTTTAAAAATTTAACTTGCGAGCGAAATGAGAGGCGTTTTTACGCGTTCATAACAAGTACAAATAAAAGATAATTATATTTTTTTTCAATAAATAGACTTATATCACTTACAAATGGGTATATGATTATAATAACAATTTCTTAATTATTGTAGAAGAACAATATGATATTTCATTTTAAAAACAATAACTTATAAAGATGAAGTTGGATTTGTGATTATTTTTTGAAAAAACACATATTACTTCTGCTAAAAATTAAATTATAGATCTTTTTCATTTATTATTAAACTTAAAATATTTATAAAATTAAGGTTTCAATAAAATTCTAATATATAAAAGGATCCTCGGGGTAAGTGTGGGGAAGAGGGACGGAAGGGGGTTTGGGGCAAAGTGCTGTTCCAGCTTTCATGTATGCTTCTCATCAAAAAAATCCGAGTTTAATACGGGCATGTTTGGCTGTACCATATAAGTCGGCTGTACCATATAAGTCAGCTTATGACATGTAAGCCAGCTTATCGACGAAACTTATCGACGAGTGTTTGTCGATCCAAGTTATAACTTGAATTTACAACTTATAAGCTGATAAGTTGAATATTAGGTAAGACGTACTTTTTTCTTAACTTATTTTCATTTTTCGCTTTGTTATTAACTTTAATTTTAAAATATATTTTAAAATATTAATCTAATTTAAAATTCATGAATTAAGATAATTATATCTAAAAACTATTCATTTTAATTAATTTAAGTAAAAAAAATTTTCTGACTTATAAGTAAAATTATACAAACACTTATATAACGTATAAATATTCGTTAGATCTCAAATATACTGTAGAGGGGTGAATACAGTATATAACAATCAAATTGAAATAGACAAGTAAAAATGATAAACAGTTTTTATATTGATGAATAAAAACTGTTACAAGATTATAAAGAACTCTCTCAAAGAATGTAAAAGTATTTTTGAGAGCTGCTAGGTTACACAAAAATGATTAAGCAATAATCGACACTTATAGTGTTAACCTAATCCGTGTTTATATTTACACAGTTACACAATCAATTACTACTGGTATGATTACGTAAGAGTGACTAGATAAAAATCATATCTAATAATTGATTGCTCCTTTCCATATGTTGAGTAACCGACATATCCTTGCAATATTCAAGATCTTCAATCAAATAAATCACAATATGATTTACTGCTTCCACAGAGTCTGACAGTAAACACCGATAATAAACACTGATATCAAATACTGATATCAATCTGTCAAACGCTGATGATAAACTCTGATTTGCCTAAGTGCTAAACACTGATCATCAGATTATCTAACAATCTCCCCCAACTTGTACATGTGAACATATGAACAAGTTTTAAAAATTTGATGATGACAAAACAGAAATCTAAATGCAAGAATGAAATTTTATTACAACTCAATCATATGAAAAATCAGAGTTTATTCTACAATCCTGCTGTACCCAGTTGCTTCAGAGAAAAATTTCTTTATAAGATTTTCTTCTGCAATGTTCAAGTACATCTCCAGCTTGATTCTGAGATCCTTAAGCTCTGGTGTAGAATCATCAATCTGATAGATAGCTGCCCTGAGATATGGAATTTTTGCATTGCTCATATGAAGATCATCTATCAGTATGACTCCAATGTCTTTACCATCTGGATTGAATGTGACAACATTCATACCCAACTGTTTAGTGATCTGAGATCCTCCTCTTGGCATATCAGCTATAGTACCATCATGGACTTCATATTTAGGAACAACTGGATAAGCTGTCTTGTAAAAAATACCTCCTTGCTTGATTTGAATATGCTTCTTAATAAAGTCTGACCATGGCAGTAGCAGAGTGTATGATCTTCAGTAGATAATGAATGTACTCCAGCTCCTTCCAAGATTTAATCAGCAGATTCTCCTCAGCTACTCTCAGCCTCTTCCCATTAGATAGAAAATATAGTAGCTTCTCCTTAGGTGTGTTTCCATCAAAATTATCAAGAACAAGAAAGAAAGAGATCACCTTTTGCAAGTGTTTCAANTTTCTTCACCTAGGACATCAGTAAGGGATGTAGGATCTTTAATGCTGAGAGCATCTCCTTGATAAACTCTTTCACCTTTCACACCAAGACTGTCTCTAGTGTTGGGTTGTCTTGCTAACACATTTCTACTGAAGACCTTCTTCCATAGCTCATCCTTCCTTGGCTGAAGCTGTGACAGCCCGCAGATCCGGGGGTCTAGATCTGGTGCCACTAATACAAAAAATAATAATTTTAAAAGCCTGCACTTTGAAATAAAGTCAAAGTAAATATTTTAAAACCTGATT